>JAVJIF010034642.1:0-59828 GCA_038442645.1 Agave tequilana
CAAGCCCATGTTTGAAGCCCAGGTGTAAAAGCGAAATTACAAGAAGTCAAAATGCAAATACAAAGGGCTAAGTCGCAAATATCAAAGATGAGGGAGGATAGACTTATACCAACCCTAAACTCTTGCAGATGAGAATGAAAAGAGTGCAGAGATAAGGAAATTCGTTTAAAAGAGATTGGGAGAATTCAAAATCTAGGTAACTTGATTATCAAGTTATCTCGAAATCCCAATATGAAGAGCCAGGATCATACTTCCAGAAGCAGGCGCCCACATGGACGGACCAGGAGAGGCCACGCGCCAAAGCGCGTGGCCAACAGCCACATCTTTGCCGCAAATTGCGGCAAAAGCCGCAATTCTGCGGCAGTATGGATGAGATCAGGCAACAGATTTTGTGGGCAAACTTCATCCGGAACTCTTCGACCTTCTGCACCTATAAATACCCCTGCAGTGCAACGTACAGGGCATCCAGAGACGTATTAGGGTTTTCTTTTAGCTATTTTTTCTAAATTCTGCACGATTGTATTTTCCATTCATGTACGTTGTGGAGAAGGAGAAGATTTTGTAACTGGAGATTCATCTGAAGTAAAGGTCACTCTTTTGTTCTCATTTAATTTCTGCAATTTTATTTTATTTTGCGATCTCTCTGATTGTTGTTTTAATCTGTGATCTCTTCTGGTTTTTTTTTCTTTATTTCCTTGCACTCTTTCTCATTAAATAAAAAAAAATATAAATAATTGAAAAGAAAAAAAAATAATGAAGAACTAATTCTCTCTAGTGGTTTGCTGAGATTCTTGAAGCAACCCTAGAGCAGTTAAGCCTAGATCTGATTAATGAACATCTATAGAAACCCTAGGTTTAAAAACAACTTTTCTAGAAGATTAAACAAATACCTAGAATTCTTAATATAGGTTGCATATTAAAAAGACTTCTCATGACTTCAAACTTAAGAACTAGGACAGCATAAATTTGAGATTCGTCTTTTATTAGGCTGTACCTAGATGTTAGGATGAACCATAGTTTGCTTTTAATAATGTAACTTAGCTAGAGTCTTAGTATTGATTTTCTTGCTTGAATATTTGTAATGACCTAAGGTGAATCACCTACATCTTAAGATGAAGATCTAGCTCCTTAACTTGCAATAGGGTTGTGGTAGAAGATCAGCAAAACCACGTCTTTAATATCATCTTTTTATCTCAGATCTAATCTCTCTTTTCTTACTTGAAGCATACAGAGGAATCGAGTCGAAAAGCTTTCATCGCATCCTTCCCTGAGGATCACGACCCGCTTGAGCCCTTGCTACAGCGGATTCGCATTGAGACTAAGAAATCTGAACTTTCTTTTTATTATTAAAAATCTCAATCAAATTTTGGCGCCGTTGCCGGGGGAAGGAACGACACGATTTCCTCGTTCTAATCATTCTTTATTCTTTCTGTTGCAGGTACAGAGAACAGGAAACAAAAAACAGAGAAGCAGCAAGGACATACAGCATCCAGTGCCTCTTCCCTCGAAGGCAGAGCACCTGGACCTACTAATTTGCCGCAGAAACGCGGCAAAAGCCGCAGATCTGCGGCAGTAGTAGTAGTGAACTACTAACCTGCTTTTCTGCAGGTTGCTCTGCATTGCAAAATTTGCTTACTGCTGTGATTAAATTTCTCTGTTATCACTCTGCAACTGCTAATTAATAACATTAACCCATTTGTTAAAATAAAAAAAAAAATTTTAGACTCTTGCATTTAGGGCACGTGTCTATTTTAATTCTTTTAATTCTGTTGAAGAGTGCTGGCGACAAGGTACGTTTGCATAGCATATAGATTAGGAAACACTCTTGGTTGTTTACTGCTTTCTTGAGTGATACTTTTCTACAGCTTTACACGTACACTAATTCATCTTAAGGGCATAACCCATAAGCAAGATAAGGTGGGGATTTCATCATCCTTCCTTGGCCCACAAATCATATCCGTCACACTCACAACCCTAACTTTAAGTAAAATTTGACTAGACGTTGGCCTAGGTTAATCGGACTCAATAGGAGATTGACCGAAGGAGGAAAATTATTCGAAATTAACTCTTGTCAAATCGGTGTCTAGGCAGGGGATTGAGGGCCGAAAAGCCCGAAGAACGGTGGTTATTTAATTAAGGAACGTCTCTGACGGAAAACCTCCCACCGGTCTTGCCACCTACCTGGCCGATTAGCTCGTGGTTAACGTCGACAGTAGACCTCCTAAGGACAGTCTAAAGTTAGGAGTCGTCTAGGTCAAGGCTTACCCTAGATTAGGATTTTTGATTGTTTTTCTTTTTTATTGATTGATTGGGTGAACTTGTTTGCTGATTGTGCATGCCCGCTGGTCGAGAGACCCACTTACATCCAGGCTAATTAGAACTAGTTCACCACCCGAGCTCAAGCCCGACTCACACATGGCACAACCACAGTCACTCCAAGATAGGTTCTATCCTATTAGAACCTCTCTTCCTTCTTGCATCTAGCTCACTATTGAAAGTGTTGACCCATTTGAACTCAAGCCACAATACATCAACACTCTTCCCAAATTTCGTGGACTTGAATCTGAGGATGCATACTTCTTCATAAGGGAATTTGAAGAAGTATGTCTCATGATGAATATACCTAAGTTAGGAAACGATGCTATCAAACTTAGGTTATTCCCTTTGCTTTGAAGGATTTAGCAAAGAAATGGCTCTACAGTCTAGAGACCGGTTCTATATCTTCTTGGGATAATTTTGTTAAGGCATTCTTAAAGAAATTTTATCCTGTTCACAAGACTGCATTGATTAGAAGAATATCCTACAGTTTAAGCAGACAGCCAATGAGCCCTTTGGAAATACTTCGAACGTTTCAAGGACCTCCTTGCCCAATGCCCTCACCATGGGATAGAGAAATGGCGATTATGCCAAGTTCTATATGATGGATTAGAATATCAAACTAAAACGTTGTTAGAATCCATGTGCCAAGGAGGATTTCTGAAAAGGACGAAACTGATGGATGGCAATTGTATGAGGAATTAGCTGAAAATACCATCCAATGGGAACCTACTCCTGAAAAATCTAGGACTAATGACCCTACTTCTTCAAAAGGAGGTATCCATTCCATTGAGGCCAACATAGCAACCGATGCTAAGTTAGCTACTGTTATGCGTAGACTAGAGGCTCTTGAAACTAAAGAGCCAGTCTCTGTGAACCAAGTCAGCCCAACATCTTCGGCGGGCTGTGTACTTATTGTCAAGATATGAACCATGTGTTCGAGGAATGTCCTGTCTTCATCGCGCATCAAAGCTTGCCCGAACATATGAGTGCGGCCTTCACAAGGCCTGCCAACAATCCTTATTCACCCACCTACAATCCCGGTTGGAGAAATCATCCCAATTTTTTGTGGGGCCCAAGCAACAATGATCAAACTAGGCCAAATTCTCCAACAATTTCCAAAATCCGCCCTATCAACAAAATTTCCCTAGTCAAAATCCTCCACCACCTTTCCAAAATTCACAAATGGAGACAAGAATTTCAAATTTGGAAAGAAGATGGACACTCTAGTTAAAAGCCACGACACGCTGGCTCAAGTTTTAACTAGGATAGAGATCCAATTGAACCAACAAGAGAGACAGAGGGGTACCCTACCGAGTCAACCATTGCCAAACCCTAGGAATCCTAGGCCAGCCAATGAGGCTCAAGACCCAAATCAGTGTCATATGGTTCATACACTCAGATCAGGGAAACAAGTTGATAATCAAGTATCCATGCCATCGGATCCATCTCAACCATCTATTCCATCTAGCTCCACTTCCATTCCATCTAGCTCCACTCCTGTTCCATCCAGCCCCAATGAAACTGAAGCTGAAAAGTCAGCAGGACAGATGCACCAGCCTATAGCTCCATTTCCAAATAGGCTTAGAAGCAACAACAATGCACATATGGAGAAATTATTAGAGGTGTTCAATCAAGTTAGGCTCAACATTCCACTTCTTGATGCAATCCAACATGTCCCTAGTTATGCCAAATTCCTTAAGGACATGTGCACCAAGAAAAGAAAGACTAATGTGCCTAAGAAGGTTTTTCTAGCCACTAACATTAGTGAGCTATTGTCCAATCAGATCCCTATCAAGTATAAGGACCCAGGTTGCCCCACCATCTCTTGCACCACAGGTCGAGCCGAAATCAATCGAGCACTCCTCGATTTAGGAGCCAGCATCAATTTGCTCCCTTTCTCCGTGTATCAACAACTTGGATTAGGTGAACTCAACCCTACCCAAGTTACTATTCAGTTGGCTGACCGCTCTATCAAAGTTCCTAAGGGAGAAATCAATGACGTTCTCATACGGATAGGAGAATTCATTTACCCAGTAGATTTCATTGTCTTAGAGACACAACCTGTGTCTAATCCTAGGTCCCAAACTCCCGTTATCTTAGGAAGACCGTTCCTAGCAACGCTAATGCAATTATAAATTGTAGAAACGGTTCCATGAGACTGACTTTTGGGGATATGACCAAGGAAGTCAATGTTTTCAACCTAGGTAAGCATCCTTACGATGTGACCGACCAACCTTTGAGGTTAACTCCATTGAGAACATGACAAGTGAGCATAATGATGAGATCATATTTGAGTCAGAGGAAGAGGAAGAGTTAGAAACAAGTGATATCAGTCTTGATGAGATCGAATGGGAATCAAATCTGAGTTCTATAGAGATGGGAGATTCTAGCTTAACTCCTCCACCCATCGAGCCAACTCCTTCTTTGGAGTTAAAAGCCTTGCCCAAACATCTTAAGTACGCCTACCTAGGTGAACAAGAGACATTACCGGTCATAGTTGCATCTAATTTGACCAATAGACAAGAGGAGGACCTGCTGGCAACCCTTAGGAGACATAGGGAAGCCATTGGTTGGACTATGGCAGATATCAAGGGACTGAGCCCTACGATAGTCCAGCATCGTATCCATCTAGAGGAAGGGGTTAGACCGAAGAGGGATCCACAGCGTAGGCTAAACTGTAACGCCCCGATTCCACGGATACGGGGACGTCACTGCGACGTATATATGTAGGTCAGAAGAAGCCCCCACGTATATACGCTAAGCATAAAAGTACAATAAGGAATCAGAGTACAACACAAAGCGTGGTGTATTCATATGCCAACTTACAAGATACAAGTACAAAGTTATACAAACTATGATAAAGTAATACACTTTACAAGTGTTATTTATCATATCCAAGTCCAAAAAGACAATATACAAACATGTACACAAGATGCTCACGTAATGGATGAAGATTCGTGAGCCAAAAGGAAGAGTCTGGCACGAGGGAACTAGAGTTGGTCAGCCTGCTCACTGAAATAAGCCTGGTCCTCTGTGGATGGCTCCACTTCGTTCCAAGCCTCAGAATCTGAATATGCAAATCCAAGGAATCAAGACATATAATAGTAAACAACTGTAGCCAAGTGACTAAGGGACAGGAATAAAGAAGATGGAACAGTAATAAATAGCATCGACTAACAAGTGATGAAAACATAATAAGGTAAAGCCATAATGCAATGAATGTACAAATTAAGTCTATAATTATTATTACTTGTCTTACTGTGATATCTAGCTATGACCCAGCGTCCCAGAACACATAGATCCATATCCTAGTAAAGCAAGTTTGTTATTGGAAACAGCGGTGTATCGACGAACTATGTTTACAGTGGGTCTCGTACATGCCCGGGACCACGGTCCAGGGTGTTCCGTTGCTTGATGACGGAACCAGCCGCAAGGCCTAACAGGAGGGTCTTATGTATGCCCTTAGTCATGACAGTATTCAGGAATAGGGAGCAAGCACTCCCCTCGGTCCCCTGGAGGCCCTCAGGTCAGACCGGAATAATTGTACAATAAACCTAATACCACTGTAAACACGAACACATACCGATATCCGCATATTTCCCCGTCCCATGTGTAAGTTGGTCCATTTATAAAATAGTCGAGTGTATCATGCTTGGTGTTTAAGTGATAGCATGAAGAGATGGAGATATTTCATATTTAACAAGTCCTAAAATGAGAATATATGATAACGAGTCAAGAAGTAACAAGTCATGAGGTCCATCAAGTAACATGTCATGTAGTACAAATCATAGAGCATGAACAAGAATAGTATATCATATGTGAAGCAAGGGTAAAATCCAATTCATAAAAGAAACAACAATTTTTGCCCAAAAACAGGTTAACGGTCGACTGCCGGTCGACCGGACAAAATGCGTGAGCTCGCGGTTTGGTCGGTCGACTTCCGGTCGACTGCCGGTCGACCGGAGATATAACTACCGGTCGCCTGTCGGTCGACTGCCGGTCGACCGATACAGGGCCGTGAGCTCCAGGTTTCTACCGGTCGACTGGTTGGTGAACCGGTCGACCGCCTACTCAAAACTGTGCACGTTTGTGCACATCGGTCGACTGCCCCCCTTGGGCGGTCGACCGAAGTTCTGAAAAATGCTGCTGTTAGGTCAAAAATCAGATTTTTGTGGTGGTATTTTTGATAGCTAAAAATATGATTTTGATGACTTAAGGGGACATGATTTGTCAACACAAGTATACAAGGAACTTTACGAGTCTTGGTGAGTAAAAATACTCACTTCGAACGGTCGATTTGAACTTTTACGAGTTCCGAAGAGTTCGAGGTTGACGAAAAGCGCCGAAGTGATCCTCGACGATCTTGCGGACGATCCCAATCCAACGAAGTGGTAGTTGCTTGAGATGGAGATGAAGACTGGGTGTTGTTTGGGAGTTAGGGTTTGAGTTGGAGATGGAGAAGGATTTTGTGAAGGTGAGAATTTTGTTGAAGTGAAGAAAAGAGAAAGGAATTGTAAGGAAAGGATTTATATAGGTTTTGATTTTTGTAAAGGAGATGTAATTATGTAGAAGGGAGGGTTTAATTGCAAAATAGGAGATGGGATGGGTGTCACTCTCCTTGGCCACTTGGCCGGCCATGGGGAAGAGAGAGAGAGAGGTGCATTAATGGGGATATTTTGGAGGAAAAGATATTTTGGAAGAGATATTTTGAGAATTGTTGGAAGGAAAAGAAGGAAAGGAAAAAGAAAAAGGAAAAAGGAGAAGAAATTATAAAAAGAGAAGATATTTTCTCTAACTTGAAAAATTAAAATATTGAAAACACGGATTCCCGGGTTAAAGTCGAGTATGCGGGAAAACATTTCGGAAAATACCGAAATCGTCCGAAATTCAAGTATCTCGGAACGACTCGTAATTTTTTACCAAAAATCAATAATAATATATGAAGACCTATAGTGAAATCCATTTGAAGAAATACTTTATAGTTTTTAAGTTAAAAATCCCGGAATCAGTTACCTACCGACTCCAAAAGAATTTTCATAAATTCATAAAACTCTCAGAAAAAGGATTTAGATGAGAAGTATGATTCTAAGAAATAATGCCTAAAGGACTTTCTAGAAATTCCTAACTGTTTGTGAAATAAAAATACTGGAATCAGTCTTCTGCCGACTCCGGTGGGATATCCATAAATTCGTAAAATCTTCAGAAAAAGTATTTAAGTAAGGAATATTATTCTAAGCAGAAATGTCTAAAGAATCTTCTAGAATTCTAAACAGTTTGTAAGATAAAAAATTCGGGAATCGATCAGCGGCACTGGTCGACACGGTTTGAAGAAATTCATTTAAATTCTAGAAAATTCCAGAAATTCTCATAAAATCTAATATTTTAGAAAATGATATTTGAAATTAAAATCGGTCAAATACGGGAAGTAAATCGAAAAATACGATCGAAAAGCTGAATACGCAACTAAGTACGTATTCCGGAAACGGGGTATTACAATCCACCCACCTTACAAAAATTTCGTCCTCGAAATTTCGTAAAGTGAAAGGTAACAGGAAAGGTAACAGATATAGAGAAGGATAAGATGGAAAATAACAGTTGAGAAGAATAGAAGGAAAGAGTCTTACCAATCAAGATGCGAAGAGTTGAGGATAACGCTCTCGGATAACATCCTCTCGTTCCCAAGTGGCCTCTCCTGGCGCGTGCCGGTTCCAAGACACCAACACTAAAGGTATAGCCTTGTTCTTCAGTGTCTTCACACTCTTATCCAAAATGGTCATCGGCTGCTCCTGATATGATAAGTCCGGCTGTAGTTCCAGCTCGGAGTGATCCAGAACATGACTATCATCCCTTACATATTTCCTCAACTGAGATACGTGGAAAACATTGTGCACACCGTCCAAAGATGGAGGTAAGGCCAATCTGTAAGACACATCTCCCACTCGCTCCAAAATCTCGAATGGGCCGATATATCTCGGGCTCAACTTTCCACGAATACCAAACCGGATTACTCCCTTGGTAGGTGATATCCTCAAGAATACATGATCTCCAATCTGGAATTCCAATGGCCTCCTCCGCTAACCACCAAGTTCGAGCTATGTCTTTCAGCTGAATCTTAGCAACCTCTACTTTGTTCTCCTTCGGGACACGGGCTGCATTCAGCAAATCAGTGGTGTCCGTCAGCCATTGCTCAGCATCCAATGGCTTCTCTCCTCCTGTGAAAATTGCTGGTTGCAGCCGACGGAAATCTGAAATGTTTCCCGGTCTCTGCTCCTTCGGGGCTGCTAACTCCTGCCTGAGGAGTTCAGTCTGCTGCTGCTGGTTCTCCATCATGGCTGAATAACTCTCAGGACATCGGCATTCTCTCCTCCTACAGGTCCATTCGGTACTTGCCCGATATTGTTACGACCCGATCGTCTCTCCATACCGAATTGGAATAGGATAACTGGAATTGGAAACAAATGGATGGAAGGAGTTTAGGACACAAGGAAATGAATCAAGGACGGAATCAAGAAGGACTTGATAACTCTGTACATTGTAGTTGGCATTCACAAATTACTAGAATTTGCCACTTGATTGTACTTTTAGGTGTGAGAGCCTAAGCTCTGATACCAACCTGTAACGCCCCGATTCCACGGATACGGGGACGTCACTGCGACGTATATATGTAGGTCAGAAGAAGCCCCACGTATATACGCTAAGCATAAAAGTACAATAAGGAATCAGAGTACAACACAAAGCGTGGTGTATTCATATGCCAACTTACAAGATACAAGTACAAAGTTATACAAACTATGATAAAGTAATACACTTTACAAGTGTTATTTATCATATCCAAGTCCAAAAAGACAATATACAAACATGTACACAAGATGCTCACGTAATGGATGAAGATTCGTGAGCCAAAAGGAAGAGTCTGGCACGAGGGAACTAGAGTTGGTCAGCCTGCTCACTGAAATAAGCCTGGTCCTCTGTGGATGGCTCCACTTCGTCCAAGCCTCAGAATCTGAATATGCAAATCCAAGGAATCAAGACATATAATAGTAAACAACTGTAGCCAAGTGGCTAAGGGACAGGAATAAAGAAGATGGAACAGTAATAAATAGCATCGACTAACAAGTGATGAAAACATAATAAGGTAAAGCCATAATGCAATGAATGTACAAATTAAGTCTATAATTATTATTACTTGTCTTACTGTGATATCTAGCTATGTGACCCCAGCGTCCCAGAACACATAGATCCATATCCTAGTAAAGCAAGTTTGTTATTGGAAACAGCGGTTGTATCGACGAACTATGTTTACAGTGGGTCCCGTACATGCCCGGGACCACGGTCCAGGGTGTTCCGTTGCTTGATGACGGAACCAGCCGCAAGGCCTAACAGGAGGGTCTTATGTATGCCCTTAGTCATGACAGTATTCAGGAATAGGGAGCAAGCACTCCCCTCGGTCCCCTGGAGGCCCTCAGGTCAGACCGGAATAATTGTACAATAAACCTAATACCACTGTAAACACGAACACATACCGATATCCGCATATTTCCCCCGTCCCATGTGTAAGTTGGTCCATTTTATAAAATAGTCGAGTGTATCATGCTTGGTGTTTAAGTGATAGCATGAAGAGATGGAGATATTTCATATTTAACAAGTCCTAAAATGAGAATATATGATAACGAGTCAAGAAGTAACAAGTCATGAGGTCCATCAAGTAACATGTCATGTAGTACAAATCATAGAGCATGAACAAGAATAGTATATCATATGTGAAGCAAGGGTAAAATCCAATTCATAAAAGAAACAACAATTTTTGCCCAAAAACAGGTTAACGGTCGACTGCCGGTCGACCGGACAAAATGCGTGAGCTCCAGGTTTGGTCGGTCGACTTCCGGTCGACTGCCGGTCGACCGGAGATATAACTACCGGTCGCCTGTCGGTCGACTGCCGGTCGACCGATACAGGGCCGTGAGCTCCAGGTTTTCTACCGGTCGACTGGTTGGTGAACCGGTCGACCGCCTACTCAAAACTGTGCACGTTTGTGCACATCGGTCGACTGCCCCCCTTGGGCCGGTCGACCGAAGTTCTGAAAAATGCTGCTGTTAGGTCAAAAATCAGATTTTTGTGGTGGTTATTTTTGATAGCTAAAAATATGATTTGATAACTTAAGGGGACATGATTTGTCAACACAAGTATACAAGGAACTTTACGAGTCTTGGTGAGTAAAAATACTCACTTCGAACGGTCGATTTGAACTTTTACGAGTTCCGAAGAGTTCGAGGTTGACGAAAAAGCGCCGAAGTGATCCTCGACGATCTTGCGGACGATCCCAATCCAACGAAGTGGTAGTTGCTTGAGATGGAGATGAAGACTTGGGTGTTGTTTGGGAGTTAGGGTTTGAGTTGGAGATGGAGAAGGATTTTGTGAAGGTGAGAATTTTGTTGAAGTGAAGAAAAGAGAAAGGAATTGTAAAGGAAAGGATTTATATAGGTTTTGATTTTTGTAAAGGAGATGTAATTATGTAGAAGGGAGGGGTTTAATTGCAAAATAGGAGATGGGATGGGTGTCACTCTCCTTGGCCACTTGGCCGGCCATGGGGAAGAGAGAGAGAGAGGTGCATTAATGGGGATATTTTGGAGGAAAAGATATTTTGGAAGAGATATTTTGAGAATTTGTTGGAAGGAAAAGAAGGAAAGGAAAAAGAAAAAGGAAAAAGGAGAAGAAATTATAAAAAGAGAAGATATTTTCTCTAACTTGAAAATTAAAATATTGAAAACACGGATCCCGGGTTAAAGTCGAGTATGCGGGAAAACATTTCGGAAAATACCGAAATCGTCCGAAATTCAAGTATCTCGGAACGACTCGTAATTTTTTACCAAAAATCAATAATAATATATGAAGACCTATAGTGAAATCCATTTGAAGAAATACTTTATAGTTTTTAAGTTAAAAATCCCGGAATCAGTTACCTACCGACTCCGAAAGAATTTTCATAAATTCATAAAACTCTCAGAAAAAGGATTTAGATGAGAAGTATGATTCTAAGAAATAATGCCTAAAGGACTTTCTAGAAATTCCTAACTGTTTGTGAAATAAAAATACTGGAATCAGTCTTCTGCCGACTCCGGTGGGATATCCATAAATTCGTAAAATCTTCAGAAAAAGTATTTAAGTAAGGAATATTATTCTAAGCAGAAATGTCTAAAGAATCTTCTAGAATTTCTAAACAGTTTGTAAGATAAAAATTCGGGAAACGATCAGCGGCACTGGTCGACACCGGTTTGAAGAAATTCATTTAAATTCTAGAAAATTCCAGAAATTCTCATAAAATCTAATATTTTAGAAAATGATATTTGAAATTAAAATCGGTCAAATACGGGAAGTAAATCGAAAAATACGATCAAAAAGCTGAATACGCAACTAAGTACGTATTCCGGAAACGGGGTATTACAACCCACTCATGCAGGAGGCTGTACACGCCGAAATAGTAAAACTGTTAGATAATGGGATCATTTATCCCATTTCCGATAGCGAATGGGTTAGCCCAATGCATGTGGTCCCTAAGAAGTCTAGCTTTACTGTGGTAGAGAACGACAAGCATGAGTTAGTGCAAACACGATTGCCTACCAAGGTGAGAGTATGCATAGACTACCGCAAGTTGAACGCAGCCACTAGGAAAGATCATTTTCCCCTCCCTTTCATTGACCAAATGTTGGAAAGATTAGCAGGTCATGAGTATTACTGCTTTTTGGACGGTTATTCAGGGTATAACCAAATTCCTATAGCGCCGGAGGATCAAGAGAAGACAACGTTCACGTGCCCATTTGGGACATTTGCCTACCGTCGAATGCCTTTCGGCTTGTGCAATGCCCCCGCCACATTCCAACGTTGTATGTTAAGCCTGTTTTCTGATATGGTTGAGCGTTTCTTAGAAATTTTCATGGACGACTTCTCCGTCTATGGAAATTCATTTGACCAGTGTCTCCATCACTTGGAGCTAGTACTGAGTAGGTGCACCAAAAAGAACTTGACCCTCAATTGGGAAAAGTGTCACTTCATGGTGCAACATGGGATTGTCCTAGGTCACGAGATATCTAGGGAAGGGATTAAGGTAGACAAGGCCAAGGTGGAGATCATAGCGAAACTTCCACTTCCGCGATGCGTGAAGGACATTCGGTCTTTCTTAGGACACGCCGGATTTTATCGTAGGTTCATTAAGGACTTTAGCAAAATTGCTAGACCCCTTACAAACCTTCTAGCTAAAGACGTGTCCTTCATCTTTGATGATAGGTGCCATAGTGCATGGGAGAAATTGAAAGTGGAACTTATCTCTACTCCTATCATCTCACCTCCGGACTGGTCCAAGCCTTTTGAGATCATGTGCGATGCCTCAGATTTTGCGATAGGTGCTGTCTTAGGACAGCGTAAGGACAGCAAGCAGCATGTGATCTATTATTCGAGTAGGACGCTCAATGACGCCCAAATGAACTATACTACAACCGAGAAGGAATTCTTGGCAGTAGTGTTCGCTTTGGAGAAATTCCGCCCATACCTACTTGGGACCAAGACCACGATTTTCACTGACCATTCTGCTCTTCGATACCTTATGCTTAAAAAAGATGCGAAGGCCCGACTAATTCGTTGGATCCTTCTCCTTCAAGAATTCGATCTCGAAATTCGAGATAAAAAAGGTGTCAAAAATGTCGTAGCTGACCATCTCTCTCGTGTGCCAAACGCACCTTCTGACAAGCTGCCCATCAATGACAATTTCCCGATGATCAACTTCTAGCCATCTCTAAGGAGCCATGGTTTGCTGACATAGTAAATTACTTAGTCACAAACCAAACACCACCTAGTTGGTCTAAACAGGATAGATACCGATTCTTGTCTCAAGTTCGGTATTACATGTGGGAAGATCCTTATCTTTTCAAATATTGTAGCGACCAAATCATTAGGAGATGTGTCCCCGACGAGGTGACTAGAAGCGTGCTAGCTTTTTGTCATGAGTTCGCTTGCGGTGGACATTTTGGTCCCCGCAAAACTGCCGAGAAAATTCTGCAAAGTGGCTTTTATTGGCCAACTGTGTTTAGAGACGCATTTGAGTATTGCAAAACTTGCACAAGATGTCAAATGATAGGAAGAATTTCCAAACGAAATATGATGCCCCTAAATCCCATTCTAGAAATAGAACTTTTCGACGTATGGGGCATTGATTTTATGGGACCCTTCCCTAATTCGTTTGGACACCAGTACATCTTGTTGGCCGTAGACTACGTGTCAAAGTGGGTAGAAGCTGTCCCTTGCAAGACAAATGACAACAAAGTTGTTGTCAAATTCTTGAAAGATAATATCATCTCACGCTTTGAAATCCCTCGAGCCATCATTAGCGACAATGGCACACATTTTTGCAATAGAACTTTTGAAGCTCTTATGCGAAAATATGCCATTACTCACAAGTTGTCTACGCCCTACCATCCTCAAACTAGCGGGCAGGTAGAAATTTCTAATAGGCATGTAGGGCTCATTTTGGAGAAAACTGTGAATCAGAATAGGAAGGACTGGTCCACCAAACTGGTGGATGCCCTATGGGCATATAGAACTGCCTTTAAGACGATTCTAGGAATGTCTCCCTACAGACTGGTCTTTGGAAAGGCTTGCCACCTTCCTGTCGAGCTAGAGCACCGGGCCCTTTGGGCAATTAAGCAGCTAAATTTCGATTTAGATAAGGCAGGTGAGTTTCGAAAATTACAAATTTCTGAACTAGAGGAGTTGAGGAATGATGCATACGAGAATGCAAAGATTGCGAAGGATAGAGTTAAGGTTTTTCACGATAAATTCATCACGAGAAAAACTTTTGTCCAAGGACAAAAAGTTTTACTCTACAACTCTAGACTTCATCTCTTTCCCGGCAAGTTGAAGTCAAGATGGACAGGACCATTCATTGTTAAGACGGTGTTTCCACACGGAGCCATAGAGATCTACGATCCCAAAAATGGCAATGCATTCAAGGTAAATGGTCAACGTCTTAAAATCTTTTTGGAGTCTGTGCCGAAAGCTAATGCGGCGATGGGTCTTTTTGACCCACTGTATCGGTGATTATATCTTTTTGCCAGTTCATGCATCCATACATTTCATTCATACATTAGGGACAATGCATGAAACAAGTGTGGGGGAAGGGTATATATAAAAAAAAATTATCCAAATATATATAAAAAAATAATAAAATTTGTGTTATAAAAATGAAATATTTTGACTTATTTTTTGAAAGAAATCTAAGTTAGTTTTAAGGATTAGGAAAATCATGATTAGGATTTCTAAAAACTTGGTCAAAATAAATAAATTGTTTAAATTTTAGGTATAGGAAGAGAAATTGAATAATTAGTTAGTCTTAATTTTTACCTTAATGAAATGTGCATTCCTAGTACATATCTAGGATTCTAAGACAAAGACCTTGTGCCTCATAAAAAAAAATAAATAAATAAATAAATAAATAAATATCACCAATTAAGCTGGATACATGTGCCTCAAGAAGCATAAGTATTCACGCCTAAAGGTGAGTTCTAAATAAAAAGTCCTTAGTTTTGTGGCCTAGTTCATTCGAATTTGAGTCCGCGGGGTGTTTTCTCACCTGGTGCCCTAAAGCCGACCGGTTTGGGAGCCACCGACTTTAAGTTCGCTACATGGGTGGATTAAAAAGCCTAAGAAAACTGAGAAATATTATACATGTATTAACACATCTATTAGTCAATTAGTTAGGTATGAGGGCCTCAAGAAGCCTTGATACTTATACGAAAGAAAATTAAATGAGTTATACATGCCAAAAAAAAAAAGGGAAAAAAAAAATTATATTAACACATCTAATAGTCAATTAGTTAGGTATGAGGGCCTCAAGAAGCCTTGATACTTACACGAAAGAAAATTAGATGATGTTATAAAAATAATAAAGAGGCATGAGAGTCCAAGTTAAGGAATTGCTAGTAAAAATACATAAGGATGCATATGATTTTTGGTAACGAAAAAGACTATATTAGAAATTCAATTTTAATCCTTACCTAAAATGAATAACAATTGACTTTATAAAGACTAGGTTTAAAGAATGAATAAAAATGAGGATCCTAAAACTTATAGACTACTTAGTCTCTTCAATAATAATTCAAATATTTTCCTTTTTATGGATTTTGTGGGTGTAATCCGCTGAAAACCCTCACGAGACAACACTCGTCCTCTAGGGTAATCTAGAGGTTTAACGGCTTGTTGCACGTGCTAAGTGCAATCGTGATTCCTACGAAAGTGAGTTAGGTTAGATTAACTTTTTTTTGTTTTTACTCGAGGACGAGCAAAAAGATAAGTGTGGGGGTGTGATTGGTAGTGAAAGTGCATTTTTATCATCATATTTACCATCACATTTTCATATTTATTCATTTAATTCTGCACATTTATTAATAATTTGTAATTTATTGTGTGCAAGCCTCGAATTATTATTTTAATAATAAATAAAGCTTAAAGAGCCCAAAAGCCCAGATCCAAGCCCATGTTTGAAGCCCAGGTGTAAAAGCGCAATTACAAGAAGTCAAAATGCAAATACAAAGGGCTAAAGTCGCAAATATCAAAGATGAGGGAAGGATAGACTTCTACCCAACCCTAAACTCTTGCAGATGAGAATGAAAAGAGTGCAGAGATAAGGAAATTCGTTTAAAAGAGATTGGGAGAATTCAAAATCTAGGTAACTTGATTATCAAGTTATCTCGAAATCCCAATATGAAGAGCCAGGATCATACTTCCAGAAGCAGGCGCCCACATGGACGGACCAGGAGAGGCCACGCGCCAAAGCGCGTGGCCAACAGCCACATCTTTGCCGCAGAATTGCGGCAAAAGCCGCAATTCTGCGGCAGTATGGATGAGATCAGGCAACAGATTTTGTGGGCAACTTCATCCGGAACTCTTCGACCTTCTGCACCTATAAATACCCCCTACAGTGCAACGTACAGGGCATCCAGAGACGTATTAGGGTTTTCTTTTAGCTATTTTTTCTAAATTTCTGCACGATTGTATTTTCCATTCATGTACGTTGTGGAGAAGGAGAAGATTTTGTAACTGGAGATTCATCTGAAGTAAAGGTCACTCTTTTGTTCTCATTTAATTTCTGCAATTTTATTTTATTTTGCGATCTCTCTGATTGTTGTTTTAATCTGTGATCTCTTCTGGTTTTCTTTTTCTTTATTTCCTTGCACTCTTTCTCATTAAATAAAAAAAAAATATAAATAATTTGAAAAGAAAAAAAAATAATGAAGAACTAATTCTCTCTAGTGGTTTGCTGAGATTCTTGAAGCAACCCTAGAGCAGTTAAGCCTAGATCTGATTAATGAACATCTATAGAAACCCAAGGTTTAAAAACAACTTTTCTAGAAGATTAAACAAATACCTAGAATTCCTAATATAGGTTGCATATTAAAAAGACTTCTCATGACTTCAAACTTAAGAACTAGGACAACATAAATTTGAGATTCGTCTTTTATTAGGCTGTACCTAGATGTTAGGATGAACCATAGTTTGGCTTTTAAATAATGTAACTTAGCTAGAGTCTAGTATTGATTTTTCTTGCTTGAATTATTTGTAATGACCTAAGGTGAATCACCTACATCTTAAGATGAAGATCTAACTCCTTAACTTGCAATAGGGTTGTGGTAGAAGATCAGCAAAATCACGTCTTTAATATCATCTTTTTATCTCAGATCTAATCTCTCTTTTCTTACTTGAAGCATACAGAGGAATCGAGTCGAAAAGCTTTCATCGCATCCTTCCCTGAGGATCACGACCCGCTTGAGCCCTTGCTACAGCGGATTCGCATTGAGACTAAGAAATCTGAACTTTCTTTTTATTATTAAAAATCTCAATCACTCACTATGTTCGGCTTTTACAGTTTGGAGCATTATGACTTCTCCGAGCTTCCAAAGATTATCGATAGGATGAGGAGATCTAGGAAAGACAAGTCCGACGAGCGTTGCCTCATGGTCCAAGGGAATGACTCCCTTGAGGTACAATCGGAATCTCTACTAGATGATAGCTCTAGTTCCTATTGCTATGGATGTTTAGAAGTTCAAACCTTAAATGTAGAACTTGCTACAAAGCTTGAAAAGTTTTTGGAAAAACATGAACTTTTGAAAAAGAACTTTGAACTAAAAGAAGAAATGAAGGATTTGTGTTCAAGTTTTGAATTGACTTTGCAAGAGAAGGAAGAGATTGCTAGTGAACGTGACTCACTTAAATCTCAACTAGAACTTGCCCTAAAGGAAAATGAATTTTTGAAAAGCAAAAATGATTGTGATGATGTTTTGAAAAACAATGAAGCTTTATCTTCAAAATTAGATTTTATTTTAAAAGATAACCGTTCTTTGAAAAATGAAATTGAATTTATATCAAAAGAATTAGATTTAGTTTTAAATAAAAATAAATCTTTGAAAAATGATATAGATACTCATGTATGACATGCTAGTGTAGCTTCTTCATCTAGCACGTCTATTGCATGCTCCACTTTATCTTTAAGTATTAAAAATGATATAAATGTTTTAAAGAAAAGTGTTGATTATTTGGGCTCCACTTTGAGCCAATGTGCTTTGAACCATTCACGCTTGGAATCCATGTTTCGCAAGAAACAAGTTCCATCTTTGCATGCACACCCTCCACGGCATACACATGCTCCTCACGTACACACCCATCACACTTTGTATGCTCATGTGTACACTTGTACACATTGTGAACGTAAGGGCCACCTTGCTAGATTTTGTTATGATTGTATACATGATGAAAATTTAGCAAATAATTTTGTTTGGGTTAGGAAAGGTACTAACCCTATGGACCCAAAAGAAAATGGGTACCAAAGACCACCCCTATGATATTTGATGTAGGTGTGGGCTCTCGCATCACGTGAGAGTGGCGGTACCTTGAAGTGGATGCGTTTCATGCTTAAAGAAAATAATTTGGATGCATCACTTTCAAGGAGAGTTTGGTGGAGAGGACCACCATTAGTTTGGAAAACTAGAGAGGTGCCTTCATCGGTTTTGTTATTAATCTCTAACTCCCGTTTATATTTGCATGCTTTTCATGTCGTTGATTTATATCATGTCATGTTTTATTGTTCATTATGCCTATGCCATATTTATTAGAATAGTGATATACATGTTTAGTTATTTTGAGACACCCATGTTTAAAATGGACTTATCTTTGTATTCTCACTTTGTTTTAAACTAATATGTATGCCCTAGATCTAATGCATATGCGTCTACATAATGATCATATGGATGTTTATGATTTTTATTTTGATGCCTCATGTTTTTGATTAGTATGTCAAATGCCATGATTATTAGACCATTGACATGCATGTATAGCCTTTGAGATCACCCATGTTTATATGGATCATTTGTTGTGTTATCACCATTTGTTTAGCTATTATGCTCATCATAGTTCTAATAACATGTGGATTTACATAATGATCGTTTTATGTTTGTAATGATGATTTATGTCCCGTTTTATGCTACATGATTTGATTACTTGTTTAGATGTTAGTTTTTCATTAAAACTAGGATATATACTTGTACATATTGTGGGCCACAAATAGATCATTATATGTTTGTGCTTGAACGCTCTTTTGTACCCATTAGATGTAGTAGTATAGTCTAGTTTTGATGATTCATGCATTCAAACTTGTATTCCCCATTTTGGCTATATTTTATGATCTTGTGTTTTCACTTCATGTATACGACTATTTTGCCAAACTTTAAGATATACATGTATACCCCTTGAGTCATTTGCTTTTCATGCAAATCTTTATATATAGACTCAATTGTGTTTAGGGATATGTATGTATACTTTTTGTGTTGACAAAACATACATATGCCTTGAAGTATAATTTGTTTTATTGAAAAATTTTAGATTTTCATGTTTCATGTTTAAAGGAATTTAAATTGAGCTTAATTGAATATTTTCATGATGATATGTGTCACATAACACTTGTTCACTCACTTTATTAGGTTTCTCATGATTTTGTTTTCATGAGTATGATATGGGCTTTATGGATTTGGAGTGTTTAGTGATCATGTGAATTACATGTGTTTCATGAAAAACAATTTTGTCTTGTTCCTTACTTGAAGGATTTCGTACTAGTTAACAAATTTTCCATAACTAGTTCGTGTTCTTCTCTTTGGTAGAGTTTTTCAAACAAACTGTATTTTCAAACCTATTTTTTTTGAAAACCCTACCTTCTACGGGCGGTTGGATGGGCGACCATGCCTTGTATGTTCTTTATTAAAATCATTTTAAACATGAGCATGAATGGGTGGTAGGTAATATGAGACATACATTTGATATTAGTGTTGTTTCAATTGGTATCATTGGATTTTTTTTTTTTGGTAACAATATTGACATGTTTGTATACTCATATATATTTTTATGTATGTATGCTTACACTTCAAAGAGTATCAATTTCGATTGGTATCTAATTTTTCATACATATAGATGTGCGTACTATATCTCTATATTTTTCTAGCACAAATTTTGAGTTTGATAAGCTTGACTTTTAGTGCCTATCATGTTTCAATTGATGTTTCAATTGATATTTTAATAACAATGCATAAGCTTATGAAAATAAAAATTTTTGATCATTGTTTTAGTTGGTTTTTCATAAAAGGGGAGAAAACTTGTATTTCATCTTTCAATTGGTATTTGATTTTCACTCTCATACATTATGATGGAAAAAGATTGTTTATTTACGATTGGTATGATAGTTGTTTACTTATCAATTGGTATCAAGATTTTGTTTTTACTATCAATTGGTATGTGTTTTCATATTGATATAAAAATGTTTTGATTTACATTGCCTTCAAATTCTTATTATTGATTTGTTTGATGTCACCCTTTATTGATTCTTTGTTTTGAACAAAAAGGGGGAGAAGAATAATTTTTATTGATTTGTCGTTTACCCCTTTGTTGATGATTGACAAAAAGGGGGAGAAGAATTTGAGTTTATATGCATGATTTATGCATGATCTTTGTTTCATGCATGATTTATACATGATCTTTGTTTCATGTTTGATATTGAGAACATGTTTTATTATTGGTATCAAGAGCATTATGTAATGTTTGGTATCAAGAGTCTTCATTATGTAAGTTTTGGTTTATTGGTATCAAGAGCATTATGTAATTTTGGTATCAAAAGCATTCTTTAAAGAGAACATGTTTATGAAATTAAGAAAAAGAAGAAATAATTTGTTTTACCTTTCATTTGGTATCAAGAGCATGTTTTATACATTTTATTGTTTCATGCATATATATTGGTATCAAGAGCCTGTTTATATGCATTTCATAGTTTTATGCATATCTATGCATTCTCATGTTTTATATTCATTTCATATTTATTATGTTTATTCCTTTGCATGAGTTAAGGGGGAGCTTCTTTGAAGCTTAACTTTAATCCATGCATATATAACTCCATGAGTTTTGTCATCATCAAAAGGGGGAGATTGTTGGCCCAAAGGCCTTCCACTCTAGTTTTGATGATGATTAACTCATGTAGTTATATGTACTAATAATCTTGTGATTTTAGTTTCAGATTATTAATCAAGATGTTAGTAGGTGATTAGCTTCAACAAAGATGGTTTGAAAGCTTTCACATGGTGATTCCAGAGCCCGAGCATCAAGATCAAACATAGCACTCATTGGAGTCAAGCTCGGTGGATCACGAAGTTTTGGATCGAGTTGGCTTGGAGACGTCGCTCTAAAAGAAGAAATCGGTACCTAATTTAGTTTTGTGTTTAGATCCATTTGTAAAGATTAGAATAGTATGATATGCTCAAGTTCACAATACACACACATTTTATATTTTGGATTCGGTATATCGGTTTTGGTTTAACCGATCTTGGTTTCATAAATAGTTAGATCAGAACAAGTTTAAATGGTTTTATGTATAGTAGATTCATTCTATATACATGCATGCTTAACTTCCTAAATAAACTTAGTTTGACTTACCTATTCATGTGTTTTAAGTTTTGTGTGTTTAACAAAACATATTTTTGAATGAAAAGTCAAAAACATGAAAATATATATGTTTCTTGTATATTGAATTTCTATCCATATGCAACATGCTTCAAATGTGTTTTAGTATCATGTTTTGTATTTGAATGAGTTTTGGAAAAATCGGATGTTCATTTGAAAATTTTAAGTTTGGAAAAATACAGGTTTTGGTTTTTGATAAAATTTGTAAGACACAAAAATAGTTCAAAATGTTTGATTTCTGTGTTGTAATTTTTATTACATGTTTATATATCAATGTAAAATGAGAAAACTATTTTTGTGGATATTTAGAGATTTTATGGGAATTTTTAAGACTTTATAAATCCAGTTTTTCAGTCCCAGATTTTGGCTGCCAGGCTCTGGCGATCGACCGTAACGGTCGACCGGGCCAGGAGCCGGTCGACCGTAGCGGTCGACCGGACGTGCACAAGATTGTTCACGTAGACGTGTCAGTCGGCCGGTCGACCGACCGGTCGACCGACTGTGAGCAACCCACTCTCGGTTTGCTCCCGGTCGACCGAGCAGTCGACCGGACAAAAAGTGTTGCTCTCTGTTTCTGGGGCCGGTCGACCGGGCGGTCGACCGATAGCTGCCAACGGTCAAAAATCGACCGTTGGCCGGTCGACCGTCCGGTCGACCGGTAAGCCATTTCTGGCAGTTTTAGCTGCCAACGGCTATATTTTCTAGGGGCTATAAATACCCCATTAGTGGCCAGTTTTCTCTAAGATTTCAAGAGCTAATTTTTCCTTACTCTCTAGTGTTTTCACAGCAATCAAAAGAAGTTTTTAGGTTTTAATTTGCACAATCTATTTGGTATTTTTTCTAGGGTTTGGAAAATCAAAGAAAAGGGTTTTTGGAAAAGTGTTTTTAATTCAACTTCTTCATCTTGGTTTCTAGATTTTCCCAAGGATTTTCTTTGACTATTTGATTTCCATTCCTTTGGTTTTCTCCACACTTGAGCTACATCTACTATCCTATTCTATACGATCTTTGTGTTTGTGGGAAAAAGAGATTGGTTTGTGGTCTTTTGATCACCAAGTTGTAAACCCTAATTATTGCTTGGCTTTGTGCCTTTTCCCTCATTGCGTTGAGGAGGTTGTGCAATTGGGTTGTATCCCTCAAGTTGTGAGGTGATCCTTGTGTAGCTTTGTGCTTATCCCTCTAGTTGTGAGGTGATAGTTTTGTTGGCTTGGTGCTTTGCCTCTAGTGAGAGGTTGTAGTTGTAAAGAGAGGAGTTGGGTACTCCTAGTTATTGTATTGTCCCAAATCCTCGGTGAAGGTTCCCTGTGTGGGAGTCCTGTGTAGGCAAGCTAGTGGATTCGAATTCCTTCTGGGTGAAGGCGGGGATGTAGAGCTGGGTGCTCGAACCTCGAAACAAATCTTATTGTTTGCGCTTGATCCATTGACTCTCTCTCTCTCTTTACTTTGTGCATTGTTCATATTGCTATATCATATACTTGCTTGTGTGTTGTTGCAATTAGTTTTAAATTCCGCATTTAGTTCACTAGATTAGCATT
Organism: Agave tequilana; assembly: GCA_038442645.1. Lineage (NCBI taxonomy): Eukaryota > Viridiplantae > Streptophyta > Magnoliopsida > Asparagales > Asparagaceae > Agave > Agave tequilana. The sequence goes on from JAVJIF010034642.1 coordinate 22,893, forward strand.
ATCACCTATTCACCCCCCCTCTAGGTGATTTCATATACCCCCTGGGGTTCTGTATTGAGAGATATGCAGAGTTTAGGATAGTTTTCATCTTCATTTTGTAGTTTAGGGTAGTTTAGGTTAGTGCTCTTCTTCTTCCTCCTTTGTATTTTTCATTTCTTATAGATCTTGTAATAGGGAGATAGAGAGTGGTACATGTTGGGAAGTAAGAGTGCTTGTAATAGAATGTGACAATTTATGAAAGGTGTTCTCTTAACTTATCTTTGTTTTCTTTTCTCTAATCCCTTTTACATGTATAGCTAATTTTTCTCTCATGGCAACTAACTACTAACCACTAACTAGTCTAACTTCTTATTTGATAATCCACATGAATCTAATAGCCTCTACTTGGCCTTGCTCTTGCAAGAGCCATTGATGGCTCATGATGATGGATCTAACACTCTAACATCTAAATCTCTAACAAGCTAACATTACTTTATTTCATGTTTGCTCTTATTGGGTTTTGATGATATAAGTGTAGCTTGCACTTGTTGGTTGAATTGGATGTGAAAGTTAACATATGAGCCATACTTTGTAAAGCTCTTGAACCAAGAACTAATGATGGCCAATGATACATGTGAGTCAACTATCACTAAGAGGTTAGCATGTAGTGGAGTCATTAGTAGTTAGTAGCCATGGATTTTCTTTCTTTTTCACTTTGTTTTAGAAATATTCCAAAAACCACAAATATATTCTTTTCTATGTTTTTCACTTCTTTGTGTTTCACTGTACTTCTCTTTTCACTCTTTGTTTTCTTTTCTTTTGATTCTTTCAAACATTGAAGAACTTTTAATACACACGTAAATCGACCGGAAAACCTTTTATCACCTCCCGTCCCTGTGGATTCGACTCGTTTTAGCCTCTATGCTAGAACGAAAGTATCGAGGAAGCCAAAGCACACACACTTTAAATCTTGATTTCAAAACATACACTTTTTGTGCGCGATTTTCCCCCGATCAAATTTTGGCGCCGTTGCCGGGAATGAGAACGGTTTGATTTCACATTTTTATTAACTTTTCTTCTTTGTTTTTGGTGTGCAGGTCAAATTTTTAGCATTGCAGAAGTCCACACTTGCTCTTGTGTGGTTGAGTAAATTCTTGTATATTCTTATTTTCTGCTGCTAGTTTTTATTTATATTACCTGTACACTATAATAATTTTAAGAACTAAAATACAGAAATTGGATGCTTTAAAATGGTTTAGACATTTGCATCTAGGCACGTGTTAATATTTATTCCAATATACTGTATTTTGTTCTTGTGTTGTTGTGATCTTGACGGAGGTGTACATATTGCATTGCATATAGTTAGGACAAACACATGGGTGATTTACTCTCTTTGTGTGTTCATTCTTATCTATATTGCACACTTGTACGAATTGAACTTAAGGGCAAAACCCAATACAACATAAGGTGGGAAAGTCATTACCCTTCCTTAGCCCAAAAATCACCTCCCCACTCACACAACCAAAGCCTAAATAAAATTTGTTAGACGTTGGCCCCTAGGGACATCTCGGACTCGTTTAAGAGATTAACCTAAGGGGAAGTTGTTAGAAGTTAACTCTTGTCAAATCGGTGTTTAAGGTTGGGGATTGAGAGACGAAACCTCGAAGAATAGTGGTTTGGCATAATTAGGCCAGTTGCTCCGGCACGGATAGCTCCCACTGATCTTGGCCCTACCTGGCCGATTAACTCATGGTCAGATTCTAATAATATACCCCCCGTAGACAGTCTAACTAGTTAGGAGTCGTCTAGGTCTAAGTCAACCCTAGCATAGGCTTGTTTTCTTTTTCTTTTTTCTTTTTGTTTGTTTGTTTGTTTGTTTTCTCTTTTGTAAATTGTGATATGGATTCAACAACAATAATTTTTTCAATCCTAATATGAATTCATATTTCACCCCGACCTCATTTGACTCGGATAACTCTGTCCTGGCTATGTACAACATGAACCAACCATATATCCCGGATTGGGATTATCCGACTCAATATGACTCATATCCCCAATCCTATGACTATAATTATCAAATAATTTTTACTCTTCACAGAGTTCATGGGGATTCACCTACCCCGAGTCCAATTTTCAACCATCTTGTCCACAATTTTCACAATATTTACTCCCCGATTTTGATTCATATACTCTTTTTCCTAAATCACCAATTGAAGAAAAAATGGTAGCCTCATCATGTCCACCAAATTTCCAAAATTCATGTAGTTCTTTTCTAGAATGACTCAAAGAAAAATCATTATGGGAAAAATCTATGGAATTCGTGCAAGAGACCAAGCGCATAATGCAAAATACGATTGACTTACCATGTCCACCAAATGTTCATACGACTCACGAATCATGTCATTTTGGAAAACCAGCTTCAATTTCTTCATACCAACCTGAACTTCACCAACATCAACCTCTTGATATTTGGCAAGTTATCCATTTCCTGAAATTGAACTTGAAGATGAATGTGAACTTGAGCTTCAAATTAGCGATTCGAGTCTAATCCTTGAATCAATATCGACTCCTATAGTATTACCTGAACTAAGTAACGTTCTTGAGCCAGTTTTGATTCCCATAATTTCTGAACTTGAATCAACCATTTCACCCATTCACATTCCTTCTGTGGATGAAAATCAAGATTCAATTTTCTTACATACTTTTGAACTTGCCCAAAATTTTGAGAACCACCTTGACATTTTAGCAAGTTATCCTTTTCTCGAAATTGATCTTGAACCTGAATGTGATCCTGAATCTCATGTGAGTAATTCCATTTCACTTTTTGATTCAATAATGACCCCGGTATCTTTACCAGTTTTTTTTCTCTATTCCAGAGTCAACATTGAATCCTGTACCAGTACACCGTGAATTAGAATCACCAATATCTTATGATCACACTTCATTGCTGGGGAAAGTGTGTGAACATCAATTCTTTGGTTTGGACCCTATTTATTAACCAATTTTGACTCTCATTATTGACACTCGACTTGATCTGAGTCAAATTCCTGAGTCGGTATCGATTGTTACTCCTGTTCCATTTTAGTCCAAATCAATCATCTTCCAAAATCACACTTCATTGTTGGACAAGAATGTTAAAGTAAATGACTCAGTAATTATTTTTGAAATAAAATTAGATGGGGATATTTTTTTCAATAAGACCATTCATTCAATCATTCTTTTACTGGGTCGTATTAGAGAGGTCATTGGTGGGTTCCTTAGGAATTAGTTTTGATTTATTTTAAAAAAAATTAAGATTATCTTAGGAATTAGGAAGACTTAAAATTATGAAATTTTAAACTGAGTCAAAATAATAGATCTTGTTTAAATTTTAGGATAAGAAAGTAAGATTGGGAAGATAATTTGATCTTAAATTTTTTGCCTTAGATTTATGCACTTCACACGTACACAATTTTTAGGATTGACACAAAGACTGAAAATGCCATAAAAATATATATGATAATAAAAATCACTTATTGAAGTTGGGTAATTATGCCTCAGGAAGCATGATTATTCACACCTAAAACGGTGGACATAAATAAAATAATCCCCTTTAGTTTTGTGGCCTTGTTTACTCGAGTCCTTAAGTCCGAGGGATGTGTTCTCATCTAGTGCCCTAAGATCATCTGGTTTAGGAGTCACTGGCTAAAGGCTCACTACCCGGGTAAATAAGAAAGACTAAGAAAACTAAGGGAAGAAAAAAAAGAAAACAAAAAAATATAAATAACTATACAAAAATTAATGGCATAAAAATTTGAGTCGATATCCCAAAAACCTTCACTGTTCACAAAGTGCATATTTTTCTAAGAGTTTTATGAAAGATCAAAGAATCAATTCAATTTTAAAATCTTACATTTAATTTATAACAAGATTTTGCATTTCGACTTTAGTTTAAGAAAGAATAATTTCTAGTTAACCTATGACCTTGGATCACTTATATTTTCGCAAAAATACTTCAACAGTTTTCTCTATTTTTAAAATATGTTTTCAAAATACTAACATTTGATTTCTTTCTTTATGGATTTTGTGGGTGTAATCAGCTGAAAACCCTCAGGAGATAAAACTCCTCCTCTAGGGAAAACCTAGAGGTTTAACGACTTGTTGCACATGCTCAGTGCAATCGCGTCACCTGTGAAAGTGGTGTAATAATTCCTTTAGTTTTTTATTTTGCTCGAGACGAGCAAAAGATAAGTGTGGGGGTGTGATTAGTCTCTAAAACTGCATATTTCATACCACATCTTCACATTTATTTAATATTAAATTCTGCTAATAATACCTCTCTTGCATGTTTCTAGGTTCATAGTATGAAATGAAGAAGAAGACCCTAAATCACCATTTAATTGGTGATTAAAAGCCTACATGAATAACCATTGACTTTGGAGGGTAGTTTATCAAAATCGGGGGCCAATTTCAAGAAACCAGGACCTACAACCGACAGGGGACAGACGGGACAGTACGCGGCCCGAAGTGCCGCGCGTGCGTCTCTGAAGGGCCGCGTTTACAGGCGCAGCTGCCTGTACTTTGGGCCAGGGTTTGTCCCCTGGCCCCCCTTTCCCCTGGTGCCTATATATACCCCCTAGGGTTCTGTATTGAGAGATATGCAGAGTTTAGAGTAGTTTTCAACTCCATTTTGTAGTTTAGGATAGTTTAGGTTAGTGTTCTTCTTCTTCCTCCTTTGTATTTTTCATTTCTTGTAGATCTTATAATAGGGAGAGAGAGTGGCACATGTTGGGAAGCAAGAGTGCTTATAATAGAAGGTAACAGTCTATAAGGTGCTCTCTTAAATTATCTTTGTTTTCTTCTCTCTAATCCCTTTTACATGTGTAGCTAATTTTTTCTCTCATGGCAACTAACTACTAACTACTAAGTGGTCTAACTTCTTATTTGATAATCCACATGAATCAAATAGCCTCTACTTGGCCTTGCTCTTGCAAGAGCCATTGATGGCTTATGACGATGGATCTAACACTCTAACATCTAAATATCTAATAAGCTAACATTACTTTATTTCATGCTTGCTCTTATTGGGTTTTAATGATTTAAGTGTAACTTGCACTTGTTGGTTGAATTTGAATGTGAAAGTTAACATATGAGCCATGTTTTGTATAGCTCTTAAACCAAGGACTAGTGATGGCCAATGATACATGTGAGGCAACTATCACTAAGAGGTTAGTATGTTAGTGGAGTCATTAGTAGTTAGTAGCCATGGGTTTTCTTTCTTTTTCACTTTGTTTTAGAAATATTCTAAAAATCACAAATATATTCTTTTCTATGTTTCCCACTTCTTTGTGTTTCACCGTACTTCTCTTTTCACTCTTCGTTTTCTTTCTTTTGATTCTTTCAAACATTGAAGAACTTTTAACACACACGTGAATCAAACCGATAAAGCTTCTATCGCCTCCCGTCCCTGTGGATTCGACTCGTTTTAGCCTCTATGCTATAACGGAAGTATCGATGAAGCCAAAGCACACATGATTGTAAATTGAAAGTGATAAGAATTACCGTATAGCTTTGGACTAACGGGTGTGTCCATGAGGAGAATGCGATAGAAGCTTTTCGGTGTTTTTGTTAAGTAACAAAGAATGGAATTTGTTTTTTAGTTGAAAAGAGAATGGAGAGAAAGAAAGTGATTTAAAGAAAAACTTAAAAATTAGAGAAGGCTTTGGAAAAGGTGATCTTTAAAAATGATGAAGATTGTTTGGTTGTTTTTTAATATAGAAAAAGATTTGGGCTCACTATCTCACTACTCAAAGATGTGTTCTTCTCTTGAAATTCTTAGTGCCTCAACTTGATCATAGGCAAAAAACTTAAGCTGGAGTTTTAGAAAGTTTTAAGTAAAGCAAATAAGATAGTTGGAAAAGTTAACTCTTTTTCTTAAGAAATCATCTTGAGTTGAATGTTAAATCATCAAGTTTTTCAAGTATGAAATAAAAACAAGTTCAATTGATGTTTTTAAAAGAAGTAGAATTTTAAAATCAAAACCCATCCTCATGTGCCTTCAAGAACACTTTCAAAGAAGAAAGGCTTAGTTTAGGCATGCATATGATCCATTGGGTCTTAACATCAAAGCCATTCAAAAATAAGAGGGATCGAAGAGAGGGACGATAGTGAGCCCAGAAAACAAATTTAGCTACTCATGGAAGATGAAAAACTAGACATGAAAATAAAGCAAGACATACCCGTGAATTGGAGTGAAGAAGAGATAGCTTGATCCTTTATTGATGTCACTTCAATCTTTAGATTACAATCACTCTATTCCTCTCTCTCACTGATATTTGACTGAACTACAAATTAGAAAACAGAGATACCACTTCTCTATACTATCTAACAAAGAACCTAAACCTTAAAAACAAAGAGAAAAACTAAAACTAATTTCCGGTCCCTTTTTCAGTGCAAAACCTGCCTTTTATAGGGAAAAACCCAGAGGGAAGGAGTGAGGAGATAAGGGGAGCAAACGCTCCCCTTATCTCCACCAACAAGCCGCGGATCTGCGGCCAGGATGTGGCCAAATGGCCACATCCTGGTGGAGATCTTTATGGCGTGGGATTTGGCTCACTTTTGTCCGGCTGGATTTGCTGTTTATCTCTGATTCTGATCTGATCTTCGGTGATTTTCAAGCTAACCAATTTGGATTCTTATAAAACCAAATTAACCGGTTTTCAACATCTCTGATCTGCCATGATCTGTCCTGATCTTCTGATTTCGAATTAATTCTGAATTAAATCAGAATTTGATGGGCTTTTGGGCTTGTTTTTCTTCCCTTTTCTTTAGCAGTGGGCATGTACTTTATAAAGAAAAATAAGACTTATTAATAGGATTTATAGATAATAAACATGGTAATGTGACAATATATATGCAATATATGTGACCGATCACACCCCCACACTTATCTTTTGCTCGCCCTCGAGCAAAAACGTCAAAACTAATCCTAATCAATTATTAGACCACTTTCGCAGGTTACTCGATTGCACTGAATATGTGCAACAAGCTGTTAAACCTCTAGGTTACCCCTAGAGGACGAGTTTTATCTCGTGAGGGTTTTCAGTGAATTGCACCCATAAAATCTATAAAGAAAGAGAAAAATGTTAGTATTTTCGAAAAGCATTTTGAAAAGAGAAAATATTTGAAGTATATTTGTGAGAGTTTAAGTAATCTATAAGTTATAGGAATATCAAATTTTTCATTCCTAAACTTAGTCTCTATTCAAAAATATGTTATCAATCAAAATAAGGAGTCAAATTGTATTTCTCATCTAGTCTATTATTTTACCCTGAGTCATATGCACCATCGTGACCGTGAAGTTTGACTAAGGGTTCTTTAACATTAACTCCTATGCCTTATTTATATTTATTTTTGGTGGTATTTATTCCTCAATTCCATTAGGCTTTCTAATTTGCCCATGTAACGAGCCTTTAGTTGGTGACACCCAAAACCGGGCAGTCTTAGGGCACCAGGTGAGAAAATACCCCTAAGTACTTAAACACTCGAGCAGACAAGGCCACGAAACCAAGGGTTTTTATTTATAAAATGTACCCCTTTTAGGCGTGAATACTTATGCTTCATGAGGCACAAATATCCAGCTTAATCAGAGGATATATATATATATATATATATATATATATATATATATATATATATATATATATATATATATATATATATACGGGCTGATATACATTTTTCTCATATGGGCTTACTGTACCTCAGCCTGCAGGCTGAGAGAGTTTCTCAGCCTGCGGGACGTGGCTGAATATATGCCACACATCGGTCGCAGAGTGTGGGCGCCAAAAAAATCAAAAAAATCCCGCCTAAACAATCGTGAAACAAATTGACAAAAATACCCCTTTTATATGACGACGGCGACTTCTAGCATTGAAAAGTAAAAAAAATATTCCATGGTCGCATACTTAATACAGAATAAAGAATACCGGAGGAAACATGCTATCGTATAGCAATGCGACCTCCTTCAGTACTGCGACCAAAGTCGTAAACTTCTTTCTCATTACGATGGTGATGACGAGGATTAGAAGTTTAAAAAATTGTATTTTGTTTTTTTTTAAATATATATAAATCTGTTTTCTAAAGTTAATTGTCTGAATTACATTTTTTACTACTATGTCTTGGTTGAAAAATGTTGTACAATTGTTACAAACCTTCATTTTAAAAATTTTACACTAAACGAATATACTGCGACCATGGACGCAGTTAATAATTATATTACTTCACCCTTATAAATTTTTAAAATGAAAGGTTGCGACATTGGTTGCAGTTGCTGGACGCAGACTTAATAAATACACTGCGACCTTGGTCGCAGTTGCTGGACTTTAGTCTTAATCAACAACAACACTGCTACCTGGTCGCAGTTTCTGACCGTAGTCTTAATAAAATAAACGACCGTAGTCTTAATAAAATAAACTGCGACCTTGATCGCAGTTGTTGGTGTTTAGTCTTAATAAAATACACAGCGACCTTGGTCGCAGTTGCTGGTCTTTACTCTTAATCAACAACATCACTGCGACCTTGGTCGCAGTGGTGGTCTTTATAAATAATCAACAACAACACTGTGACATTGGTCGCAGTTGATGGCCGCAGTCTTAAAAAAATAATCTGCAATCTTGGTCGCTATTGCTGGTCTTTAGTCTTAATCAACAACAACACTGCGACGAGGTAAACAACAACACTGCGACGAGGTGACACGTCACCACAGCAGTTGCTTAGTCGCAGTCTTTGGTCACAGTGTCGACCCTGGTCGCAGTAGTTACTGTTTGCAATGTATCTTATGCGATCTTGGTCGCAGTGTCATCTATGGTCATAGTTGTTTAGTTTGCAATGCATGGCTGCGACCAAGTTCGTAGTTTATTAAAAAAACAAATATGCTTTTTATTTATGTCCAGGCATTTATCTCCAGGCATGTGCAAATGATACAAAAACGATCTCTTATACAATAAGATTGAGTGTTACAATATAGCAGTACAAAGAAGACTAAACATCAAAAAGATCCCTTGTTGACTAAAAGCAGTGGTGTTATTGAGGTCTTTTATTTATGTCCAGACATTTATCTTCAGGCATGTGAAAATGATACAAAACGCTTTGTTATACAATAAGATTGAGTGTTACAATATAGCAGTACAAAGAAGACTAAACATCAAAGTAGCCAAGAAGACTAAACATCAAAAGAGCCCTTGTTGACTAAGAGCAATCTTCTTCTTGAGGTCTGGTGGCAGCAGAATCCTCCGATTCCACCTGACCCTCCAAAGTGCCGGGATACGATCTTTCGTTGATGAACATCTCTTCACCAGAAGGTTATCCAGTGAGCATGGAGTTTCCTCGATGTCACTTCTGGGGTAAGAGAGGAGGTTTTTAGACCTCACAGGGAATGCTACCCACCACTATATCCACCACATCCCCCGCCGCCATACCCACTCTGACCATCAATTATCAGAAAGCTTGACTGGTGCATCAAGTCAGAGCAGATCTCGGTGAGGCTTAAGTCCTCGTCAGGGATCATGACTTCTTCCCTTGTGAACGACGAGGACCATGACTTCTTCCCTTGTGGACGATGAGGTCTATGACTTCTTCTCTTGTGGACGTACATCGATCAAGTTCGTCCATAGGGTCATCTTCATCCATGGAGGCAGGCCCCTGTTAGAGACTCTGAAGAAGGCGGAAATTCTCAGAGCAATTGCTCTCGAAAGAAAACAGTCTAATTATGGGCTGTTAAAGGGAGAGGGTGAGCCCTATTTATAGGCAGCCCATAATAACCATAATTAATGGTTCATTAATCAGAATCGTCGGCATTAATGGTCTCCAACCGCCAGCGCCGGTTTGGCATTAAAAGACATTAACGCCTAAACCCAATGAAGAGCCGACGCGGGGACAACCGCTTCGGGAAACAACGAATGGTGCGGGGTTCGTCAAAGTAGACTTGACGTTAAAAGATCTCATAAAATCTTTATGACAGGTCGCGTCTCACGGAGTTACTCCAAGTCGCATCAGACAATAGACAACTTTTTATTTTTCATTTAGATTCAAAAAATGACTTAATCCAAAAACAACACTTAATAAAAACAACACTTACTTAACGTATTGCAACCAAAGTCGCAGTCCATGTAATGCAACCCTAGATTGCAGTTGCTGGCCATCTTTATCAATAACAACACTGCGACCTTGATCGCATTTAACCATGTACACTGCGACCAAAAGACTTTGACTAAGGTCGCAGTTTAAATGTACAATGCGACCAAAGACTCTGACTACATTATATACAAAAAAATTAATTACTTAACGTACTGCGACCAAAGTCCCAGTCCATGTAATGCAACCCTAGATTGCAGTTCCTGGTCATCTTTATCAATAACAACACGGCGACCTTGGTCGCATTTAACCATGTACACTGCGACCAAAGACTTTGACTAAGGTCGCAGTTTAAATGTACAATGCGACCAAAGACTCTGACTACATTATATACAAAAAAATTAAACTATAAAGTAGAATTTTATCGCAGGCTGAAAAAATTGATCTGAAAAGAGCGGCAAAAATAAAAGGGGGGAAAAATAATAATAAACAATAAGGAAAAGTTATCATAAGGGGTATTTGGTAATTTAACTTCTACCTAAAAGCGGGCCGCAAGTCAGTGAGGTGACAAATTGAGCCACGTCACCGCAGGCTGAGAGAGTACTCTCAGCCCGCGGGCTGATATACATTTTTCTCATATATATATATATATATATATATATATATATATATATATATATATATATATATATATATATATATCAAACTTATCTATTTATCTTTTGCATAAATACCAAGGCTTTCTTAGGCCAAAGCACCTAGCTAATCAATAATTAGATTTTTTTTATTTTTCATAGATATACATATATATTTTTTTTCTTTTTTTTCTTTTATAAGGCATAAGAGTCATTGTTTTTGAACCATAAGTGTGTAAGTGTATAAAGTGTGCATATTTCATTAAGGTAAAGATCAAGACTAAATTACTTTCACAAATTTTCTTCCTAACCCTAAAAATCAAACAAGTCATCTTATTTTGACCAAGTGTAAGAAATTCTAATTATGATTTTTCTATTCCTTAAAGTTGACTTAATTTCTTACAAAAAATATATCAAAATATTGTTCTTACCTTTCAAAAAGTTATATATATATATATATATATATATATATATATATATATATATATATATATATATATATATATATATATATATATATATATATATATATATGTATGTATGTATGTATGTATATATTCCCTTTGTTTTCTTCTCTTTTTTTTTATAGTTATATTAGTCATGTTAGAGCCCTCCCCCATACTTATCTCATGCATTGTCCCCAATGTATGAAAGAAATGTATAGATGCATGAAATGAAATGTAAAAGAGGTGCATATAGTATACAAAAATATGTACAACATCAAGTTTCTCCCACCTAGATCTTTTTTGGTCTCATTCCTCTAGCTCTCTTCCCATCATTCCAATAGGTCCTCTTTATAGGGCATAGTGGGGAGGCAAATCTTTTTGTCATTTTAGCTCGCTTCCTCCCCAGTCTCACCTTCTTTAAGCTTTTCTTCCTCATATTTCTACATCTATTATTCAAAAATTGATCATCATCACACTTCTCAGTTGGAACTTCCTCACTATGCATGCCTAGGAATTCTAACTCAGTTTCATACATCTCTTCAAAACTTAGGTCAACACTTTCCCCTCCGAGGTGTGTAATTAACCAAAATATTCCTAGTCAGTTCATCCAAACACATGAGTTCTTCTTCGAAGAGGTTCTCAATGCTTAGGTCAATCGGAGGTTCTTGAATTATATTCTCATGCGATATATCATTAATTGGCTCATCGAAATTGAAGATATTCAAATCAAATTTCCTTTTTTTAAAGGGGATTCTAAAATTAGGATCTCCGACATAAGCCTTCTCATTAATATAATCACATTCATTCTTAAATAATTCATCAAGAAACAGAGACCTATTCTCTATACCTTCACTCTCTTCATCACAATTATTTTCAACAAAGTTTACCTCAAATGTTTGGTCTCTTATCTTACGAGGTTGTTTTTCTAGGTTGAAGACATTGACTTCTCTAGTCATGTCCCCAAAGGTTAGCCTCATGGACCTATTCCTACAATTGATAATAGCATTGGCAGTAGCAAGGAATGGGCGCCTAGAATAACAGGAGTTTGAGCCCTAGGATTGGACACAGATTGTGTATCAAGAACTATGAAATCAACTGGGTAGATAAACTCCCCGACCCAGATAAGGACATCATTAATTTTACCCTTTGGAACTTTCACAAAACGGTCAGCTAGTTGGATTGCGACTCGAGTTGGACTAAGATCGCCCAACCCGAGTTGTTGATAAACTGAGAATGGAAGCAGGTTAATACTTGCTCCCAAGTCAAGAAGTGCACGACTAATCTCGGCTTGTCCTATAGTGCAGGCAATGGTGGGACAACCAGGATCCTTGTATTTCACAGGGATCGGACCCGACAGTAGCTCACTAATGTTAGTGGCTAAGAAGACTTTCTTGGGTACATTAGTCTTTCTCTTCTTGGTGCACATGTCCTTAAGAAATTTTGCATAGGATGGGACTTATTGGATGGCATCAAGAAGTGGCACATTTATCTTCACTTGGTTGAAGATCTCAATTATCTTATCTATGTGTGGATTCTGCTTGTTGTTCTCTAGCCTATTAGGAAATGGTACTATAGCTTGTACACCTGACTGGTTGACTTATCTGTTTCAGATTCGTCAGATTTTGAAGGATTGCGACTAGATGAGGTGGATGCTTGAGTGTGATTGTACTGAATGGGATTGGATAGTGTTGACACTTGATTATCACTTTCTTTCCCGACCTCAATGTATGAACAACATTACATTGATTCAATGAGTGATCCTCAGCCAAATGAGCTTGTTGAGAATTCTTAGGATTCATTATTGGTTGACTGGGCAAGGTACCCTTTTGCCTCTCATTTTGTGGATTGGCTAATTGGCTCATTTGAAACTCTAGGCTCTGTATTATTTGCATGAGAGAATCTTGGTTCTTCATGTACCTTTTCATGTTTCTCTCAAAGTCAGTCAGTCTCTTTTCATGTTGAGGATTCTGGAATGAAGATTATGGAGCTTGGTTGGGAAAGTTTTGTTGATAATTTGAAAATTTGTTGGGAGAATTGTGAGGGTAATTTGGAAAGTTGGGTTGATGATTGGAAGAATTATTGGGATGATGGAAGTGGCTTGCATGGTTTAACCGTGGGTAATCATTGTTGTGTTGGCTCCATGAGAAATTTGGGTGATTTCTCCAGCCAAGATTGTACGTTGGTGCGTAAGGATTATTGCTTGACCTTGAAAAGGCCGCATTCATTAGTTCAGGAAAGTGTTGTTGAGCTTGAAATACAGGACACTCCTCAAACACATGATTCATGGCTTGGTAATAAGTACAGCCCGGAGTTGAAAATTGGTTTGGGCTGACTTGATTGACTGGACTTAGTTCCTTAGTTTCTAAAGCTTCCAGTCTTCTCTCTAGGTTAGCTAACTTAGCCTCGTTAGCTATGGATGATTCAATTGAATGGAGACCTCCTTTGAATAGATGGAGTTTGGATTCCTAGAGCTTTCACTAGTTGGTTCCCATTGGATGGTCTTTTCAGCTAGATTCTCATATAAATCCCATCCTTCATTCTCATCCTTATGAAAGAATCCCCCTTGGCACATGCTTTCTAATAGGGTTTTGGTTGAGTAGTCTAAACCATCATAAAGAATTTGACATTGTCTCCATTTCTCTATTCCATGATGAGGACATTGGACAAGGAGGTCTTTGAAGCATTCAAAGTACCTTCAAAATGGTTCACTAGGTTCTTGCTTGAACTGCATGATATTTTTCCTAATGAGAGCGATCTTATGAATCGGATAGAATTTCTTCAAGAAGACCTTAATGAAACCATCCCAGGATGTGATAGAGCTGATCACTAAGCTGTAGAGCCATTTCTTGGCTAAGTCCTTAAGAGCAAATGGGACAAATCTCAACCTAATAGCATCATCTGCAAGGTGTGAGATTTTTATCATTAAGCATACTTCCTCAAATTCTCTTATGAAGAAATAAGCATCTTCGGACTCTAAGCCATGGAACTTAGGGAGTGTTGATGAACTGTGGCTTAAGCTCAAAGTTGTGTTCACCAACCGATGGAAATTGGATGCAGGATGGAAGTGAAGTTCTAATGGGATAGAACCTATCCTTCAAAGATGTCGGTAGAGCCATAACTGAATCTGGTCTTGGTTCGAACTTGGGTGGTGATGTGTTTCTAGTTAACCTAGATGAATTAGGGTCTCTTGACCCCACTTACATACACAAACACAATCACAAATAAGTTCACTAATAGTCAAGAAGAGAAAACAAGTAAGCCTATTCTAAGGTAACCTTGACCTAGACAACTCCTAACTGGTTGATTGTCCATAGGAGGTATAATGCAGACTTTGACCACAAGCTAATCAGCCAGGTCAGGGCAAGATTGGTGGGAGGTATCCGCGCAAAAGCGACGAGCCTAATTAAGCCAAACCACCAGCCTTTGGGGTTTCGCCCCTCAATCCCTTTCCTAAACACTGATTTGGTTGGAGTCAAATTCTAACACCTTCCCCCTTAGGATAATCTCCTAGTGAGTTCGAGATGTCCCTAAGGCCAACCTCTATCAGATTTTACTTAGGCTTAGATTGTGCGTGCTTGGAGATGGTTTGTGGGCTAAGGAAGGGTAATGACTTCCCCACCTTATCTTGATTTGGGCTTTGCCCTTAGAATTGATTGTGCAGAGTGTGCAAGATATAGAAAAGTAATATTCAAAAGCAAATATCATCCAAGAATATTTCCTAAACTATATGCTATGCATACGTACCTTGTCTCCAGTTATCTTCAACAGTAATTGTAAATTAAACGTAATTAGACAAATGCATAGAATGCAAGTCTAAACGTTTTTTTTAACAATTAACAATCACTCAGATTACTGTTGGATTAAAAACAGGGATTGTGAATATCAGATATAGCAAGAATAATAACATAAAAACTTTATTTTTGCAAGCAATATGTCCTGCAAAAAAAAGTTTTTAGTAGTCCAACAAAAAATTTCAACTTTTGCACTGCAATTTCTTGAAATTCTATTTCCTACTTTCGAGAGTAGACGGACAGAATAGCAAGTCTTCTCCTGCAAAGCTTGAGTGCTAAATCTGAATCTTGATGTCCCTGAAACAAGACACCAAACTTGTTAAAAAAATAAATACACCTTCCCTCCTCGGCAACGGCGCCAAAATTTGATTGTAAATTGAAAGTGATAAGAATTACCGTGTAGTTTTGGGCTAACGGGTCGTGTCCACAAGGAGGAATGCAATAGAAGCTTTTCGGTGTTTTAGTTAAGTAACAAAGAATGGAGTTTATTTTTTAGTTAAAAAGAGAATGGAGAGAAAGAAAGTGATTTAAAGAAAAACTTAAAAATTCGAGAAGGCTTTGGAAAAGGTGATCTTTAAATATGATGAAGATTTTTTGGTTATTTTTTAATATAGGAAAGATCTGGGCTCACTATCTTACTACTTAACGATGTGTTCTTCTCTTGAAATTCTTAGTGCCTCAACTTGACCATAGGCAAAAAACTTAAGCTGGAGTTTTAGAAAGTTTTAAGTAAAGCAAATAAGATAGTTGAAAAAGTTAACTCTTTTTCTTAAGAAATCATCTTGAGTTGAATGTTAAATCATCAAGTTTTTCAAGTATGAAATAAAAATAAGTTCAAGTGATGTCTTTAAAAGAAGTAGAAGTTTAAAAATCCAAACCTATCCTTATGTGCCTTCAAGAACACTTTCAAAGAAGAAAGGCTTAGTTTAGGCATGCATATGATCCATTGGGTCTTAACATCAAAGCCATTCAAAAATAAGAGGGATCGAAGAGAGGGACGATAGTGAGCCCAGAAAACAAATTTAGCTACTCAAGAAAGATGAAAAATAAGACATTAAAATAAAGCAAGACATACCCGTGAATTGGAGTGTAGAAGAGATAGCTTGATCCTTTATTGATGTCACTTCAATCTTCAGATTACAATCACTCTATTCCTCTCTAACTGATATTTGACTAAACCACAAATTAGAAAACAGAGATACCACTTCTCTATACTATCTAACAAAGAACCTAAATCTTAAAAATAAAGAGAAAAATTAAAACTAATTTCCGGTCCCTTTTTCAGTACAAAATCCTGCCTTTTATGGGCAAAACCCAGAGGGAAAGGAGTGAGGAGATAAGGGGAGAAAACGCTCCCCTATCTCCACCAACAAGCCTCGGGGCCGCGGATCCGCGGCCAGGATGTGGCCAAATGGCCACATCCTGGTGGAGATCTTTATGGCGTGAGATTTGGCTCCCTTTTGTCTGGCTGGATTTGCTGTTTATCTCTGATTCTGATCTGATCTTCGGTGATGCTCAAGATAACCAATTTGGATTCTTATAAAGCCAAATTAACCAGTTTTCAACCTCTCTGATCTGCCATGATCTACCCTGATCTTCTGATTTTGAATTAATTCTGAATTAAATCAGAATTTGATGGGCTTTTGGGCTTGTTTTTCTTCCCTTTCTTTAGCAATGGGCCTGTACTTTATAAAGAAAAATAAGACTTATTAATAGGATTTATAGGTAATAAACATGGTAATGTGACAATATATATGCAATATATGTGACCGATTAACACACACTTTAAATCTTGATATCAAAACAAACAATTTTGTGCGCGGTTTTCCCTGATCACTGAATCAGTTGCTACTGCATGCTATATTTTGAATCATGTGCTTATTCGACCTATTTTGAACAAAACATGATATGAACTTTTCTTTGATCGAACTCCAAAAGTTTCTTATTTTAAGGTTTTTGGATGTAAATGTTTTCTTTTAAATACTAGAGATGCTTTGGATAAATTTGATGCTAGATCCAATTATAATAACCCTAGTTAGAAATACTGTATTTTCATTTTTTTCTAAAGTATTTATTTTGATTTACTAATTATTTTATTAACTTAATTTAATACTTCCTCCTGTGATTCTTATTATATAAAATTTGCAAATTATTTTAAGATGGTAAATAATGATTTGGCCTTATATTAGTATTTTTAATTACTTATTACCATTAGTATTATTATTATTAATATTGTTAGTGTTTATTAATTATTAATAGTGTTCCTAATATTTTTATTAGTTATTATTATTAGTGCTACCATTATTTTATTTATTTTAATATTAGTATTATTAGTGATGTTGTTAATTATCTTTATTACTATTGCTATAGTTATTCTAATTATTATTAGTATTATTTAGTTATTGTCATTAGTGTTTAATATTACTATTCATTATTATGATTATTTTGTAAAGTTATTTATATTGATGTTACTAATAATATGGTTAACTATTGATCTTGTTAATATTAGGATTACTATTATTTGTATTCTTTTGATCCTACCCATTATCTTTCTATACCCAAACCCATCAACCTATTACATAATAGATCCATACCCAAACCCGCAACCTACCCCATATAATCTCTTCTTAATCCTTAACCTAAACCTAAATCCCAAACCCTAAGCCTAATCTTTTCCTTCATCTTCAATTTCAGCAGCCGCCATCCTCCATCTGCACCCCAACCTCGGCAGCACCATTCCACGGCCAAGACCTTCTCCTCACGTTGCCTCCCACTCCAATCCTTTCCCTCCACTTCCCCTGATGTACAATCAGCCCAAGGCAGAGCATGGCACGCCGCTCTCCTTCTACGTGTTGCCGCCGAAGCCCGTCGAGGCTGCCACTGTGAGACCTCCTTCACAGCAGCCCCTCGCCATGCCCGCTGCCATCCCTGTCGAACCCCAGCCCCGGAGCGCCGCGCACACGTGATTCCCCCTTGCTGCGCACCTACACATCTCCTCCAGCGCATGGCCGCCATCACCATGATCCCCACGCACACAGCCACCCTTCCGTTTGCAGTTTGGCCGAGCCTACACAACCTTGCAACAACATCCCATTGGCAGTCCACTTGCAAACATCCACCAAGGCAAAGGCATCCAAGCCCCCATTGGCCGAGAGCCTTCTCCACAAACATCCCCCTACATGTTGCCGCAACCTCTTCATCAGGCAAGCCGTGAGTCCCCTTTCTCTCCATTCAATTTTTTCACCTTTAATTAATTTTGTACATTGTGTATGAATAATGTGTGAGTAATTTTGATTGGTGTGTAGCAACTATATGCATGAACTATAATTCAATGAATGTGTACTTAATTAATGTGTGGGTTCCCTTGTGTGCCAGAAATACCTTACTCTGAGCCATTTTCGGCTCTCCGTAGATCGTCGTGGATCACCGTAAGCGAGTGCGAACGCATTCACGCCCTTCATGGTGAGATGCTCTATCCAACGACACCCTCCGCGGCCCGGACGCCTCCGTCGGAGCCTCCGTCGGTGCGCCGCAAATCGGCTCGAGGTTAGTTTTACATTTATTTGTATGGTGGCATTTGTGTAAAAATTGGAAAGTTCATTTAATTGTTTGTTAGTGTGTGCATGTAGGGAGGCGTGGGTGAGTGTGTGTTCATATATAGACATGGGTATGTATATATAATACATTATATAGGTATGTATAGATGTATGTATATAAGCGTATATATGTGTATGTAGGCATGGTTGTTAGTTTGTACCCGTATATGTATGTGTACGTGGGTGTACACGTATGTGTCGGTGTGCTCGGGAGTGTGTTTAGTATATATTTATGTTTATTTGTATGTGTTGGTTACATGCTACAGCATTTCGGATTTTGTTTGGTGAGATCCGGACCAGTTGCAGGAGACCCGGACCCGATTCGGATTCGTACTCGTTGTGGACCCGATACAATGGTGATTCGAAGACTGATGAATGGGATGATCTGTAGACCCATATCGGTTCATGCAGTGAAGACCAGATGGCGATTCGGTCCGAAACCGCGTCATTTCATGTGAGTGTTTGCTTTTGTCTCATTTTATTATTTACCATTGTCTATATATATATATATTATGTTTTACTTTTATCATTTCATGTGACTATTTGATTTATTTTACCAGTGTGAATACTTGTATCACTCTATGAGTCATGAGCGAACATTCACCTTATTTATTTTGTTGATCAGAGTATTGATTAGTGTCATTTCATGTGTCGGTAGATCGCCGATATTGGCTTAGGCCTAGCATTGGATACCCTGAACTGTGACTTGATTTGATTTACTATCAGTTGAACTACGTTATATTTGAGGTTAGATGACATATATTAGGCATAGTGTTTATTGGCAGTTGTTGGTGATTATCCCGACTAGAATTCCGTGGATATCGGGGAAGTGTTAGATATGATATTGCTTTACCAATATACTGATTTGCTGATACTTGGACTGGCATTGACTTAGTTAGAGTTGGAGTTGACCTATGATATATTTATATTGGATCTTGATCAGTTTATAGAGGAGCTTGATCTTGTTGGATTGTCATTATGTGAGTGTATAGCTTACCCTTGAAATAGACATGTAACATGATCTTGGTTTTAGATTATTAGACCAAGGACTTTCAGATTTACCTTAATTATATTGATGGAGTACTGATGATCTTACCGACGTTGGATACTAGATATAAAGATGATCTAGATTTCTTATTGATTGAAGACGTTTCTCTCTTTAGTTATGATCTTGACTATAGTTGGATGGATCTGGTTTTGAGGAATAGATATTGATTGAATTGACTTGACCTGATAGATCTTATATATATATCTGATATGTTACTTGACTTTGGGATCCTGTGATTGACCTTGATAGAGTGAGAGTGTGTGATAATCCTGATAGAATTGGAACATGAAGATTTGATTTTATGTATTAAAACATGTAGTATTTCAGTTATTGAGATTTGGATATATCGATGACTTGAGGATCAGAGTTGATCGTTGGATGAGAGAATCGATTGTTGATTTATGGGACTTGTGATTACTGTACCAAATTACCTTAATAAGTGATTAAGACGGGAAAGGGGTGTACTTATTATGTGTATAAGAATGTATTTGATGTACCCTTTCTTGTCTCCGCTATAGTATAGGACTATACCGAGTCGAATCTCAGGGAGAGCTCGCGATGGAAGCTTTACGTGTGGTAGTGAAGTGAACAAACGAGTATTCTTCTCTTGCTTATAAACTTAGTGAAGCAAATGAAAAAAAAAACTAAAAGAAGATGGATATGTTCATGGTGGAAAAGTCGTGGGAAAAGAAATCAAGAAGTGGATGTGGTGTTCACAAGAAAAGGAAAGAAAACTTAAAGAAAGAATAGATCCATGACTAGCTTACCTTGCTAGCTTGCCAAGACTTACTAGACTCCTTGATAGCGAATGCGTGCCTAATGTTGTCACTCCATCGGCTTAGGATTAGTCTCGCGTGTTGACCTAATTACTTTCTCATTTGCAAGACGGTGGTTTAACCGTCGGAGAAGAGAAGATCATACAACTTGCAAGATTAACAAAGGCAATCACCCATGAGTTAGTGAAGTAAGCTAAGCTAGTGGTAAACTAGTACATGGATAAGAATTAGTTACAACAAGCCATAAGAGAAATACAAGAAAGCATGAAGTAAAACAAAGCTTGAATTAAATTGCAAGAATTAAACAAAGCAAGTAATAAAGCAAGTAAACTAGAATCAAGCTCAAGTAGAGAAGTAGAGAATGGATCAATCCTTGTATAGCTCCAAGTGTCACTTCTTGTTGATACAAGCTCTCTCTCTCATACAACTCTCTCTTGCAATGAAATCTAGGGAGGAGAAGATCATAGAGAGCTAAAAAATCCTAAACAAAAACTATCAAAATACAAAACTATGAACTAAACTCTCTCTCTTCTCTGATCAGTTTTTGCTCGCAGGTGAAGTTGGACTATTTATAGCAGGAAGGAGAAGCTTCGAGAGCCAAGGTGGTTGCCACAAAATCCGGGGCTCAACGGCCCTGGGATTGCCGCGCCCTGCCGCGCGATTGCCGCCAGATCTGGGCCGTTGGCTCGGATCTTTCTGGTGAGATCTGGTAGTTAAGTTGTTGGCCACGTGGACTGGTTGGATTCTCCACTTGGCGCGCGGATCTCTCTAGATTTGATTTGGATTTGGCTTTATCTCTAATCTTGGATTAATCACTTAATTATTGCTAATTAAGTAATTAATTGGCTATCTCTCCTTTTAAGTATGTACCTGCAAATATGTAGAGAAGAGGAGTAAAAATCACATATTTATTTGTAATATGCATGGGAGTTATGATGTAAAATATGCAATATTGGATACTAATCACACCCCCACACTTATTCTTTTGCTCGTCCCGAGCAAAACAAAGAAAAGAAAATCTAGACTAACAATTTATTTACACCACTTTCGCAGGTGACGCGATTGCACTGAGCATGTGCAACAAGCCGTTAAACCTCTAGGTTACCCTAGAGGAGGAGTGTTGTCTCCTGAGGGTTTTCAGCGGATTACACCCACAAAATCCATAAAGAAAGAAGACAAATGTTAGTATTTTGAAAACGCATTTTGAATAAGAGACTAGTTTACGAACTATTTTTGCAAAAATATAAGTGATCCTAGGTCATAAGTCCACCTATAATTATTCTTCCTTAAACTTAGTATCCATGCAAGATCTTGTTTTTAATTAAGGTAAGAATTCAAAATTGGATTGAATATTTTATCTCTCATAAAACCTAGATAATATGCACACCGTGCTCTGTGAAAATTTCCTGGGATTTCAACTCCAACCATAAAGCCATTTATTTATTTATATATACTTTTTTTTTATGCTTTTTTTTCTTCCCTTAGTTTAGGCTTTCTAGTCTACCCTTGTAGCGAGCCTTTAACCGATGACTCCCAAACCAGACGGTCTTAGGGCACCAGATGAGAAAACATCCCTCGGGTTTAAGGTCTCAAGTAGAAAAGGCCACGAAACTAAAGGGGATTATTTATAATCACCGTTAGGCGTGAGTAACCATGCTTCTTGAGGCATAGTTATCCAGCTTAATAAGTGATCTTTTATTTATATATATATTTTTCTTTTTATATATATGGCATTTTTGGTCTTTGTCTCCATCCCAAGAAATGTGTAAGTGTAAAGTGCATATTATCTAAGGCAAAAAATTCAAGATAAAAATATCTCACCAATTTTACTTACTTAGCCTATAATTTTCAAACAAGATCTATTATTTCAACTAAATTTAAGATGTCATAATTAAGGCTTTCTTAATTTCTAAGATACATCTTAATTTTCTTAAAAATAGAACAAAACTTTGTCTCTTATTTCAAAAAGTTTTTTTTTTTATTTTTATTATTTATTATTTATTAAAGAAAATCTAAAAACTCTAAAAGAAGTGTAAAAGAAAGAAATTCTAAAAACTCTAAGTTAGTAAACCCTCCCCCACACTTATTTCATGCATTGTCCTCAATGCATCATGATATATGTATGCATGAAACAAAATAGAGAGGGAAGGAAAAAAATTACCTCAAGGTGGTGGTTCCGGTGGTGGTCGGATTGGTCCACGAAACATGGCCCAATCAACTTTTCTTTGGGTTTTGAGGAACCCACCAAAAGTAGCGAAAATATGACCCACAAGAATGATGTGTGCATGAAGGCTCTTTATTATGTACATGACCCCATCTAATTTTAAGATTTTCCTAATAATTTCAGAGTCATTTTCATCAAGATCCTTGTCCCAGAATGGAAGATGAAATGATAGAGCAGTTGACTTGGACTCTGGAAGAACAGGAATGACTACCGACTCAGGGAAGTGAATTAAGTCAAGTGATGGTGCAGGAGTCGAAGTGAGTTCAAAAATTGGATCCAAGTCAAGAAATGAAAACTCAAGTCCACAATCATTGTCCAACAATGGGATGTGACCTACTATGGGTGATATCTCTTTACTTCCAATTTTAAGAAATTCAAGCTCATCACCGTACAATTCTTCAAAACTTAAGTCAACATCTTCCTTAATAATTGTACAATCAGTTTCAGAAGTAAAGAGATCGAGAAAATCAAGGTCACATTTCTCATTGAGTTCAATTCCACAAGATGGAGAACTTGCCAAAATGTCAATAGAATCTTCAAAAGTGTAGAATTGGGCAAGTTCAATATGATCCTCACAGATGGGTGATTCAACTTCATTGTGAATTGGGACTGGATTCAATGTCGGCTCCGGAAAAGGATTGAAGTGAGGTAAAGATACCGGAGTCATTATAGAATCAGGAAGAAGAATTGAATCACAAAGTTGGGGTTCAAGATCACATTCCTCATGTAGTTCAATTAAATGTGGAGAACTTGCCAATTTATTAATGAAATTTTCAGAAGTGTAGAATTGGTCAAGTTCGATGTGATCATCAAAAAAGATTGGTGATTCAATTTCACAATGGATAGGAAATGGATCCAATTCTGACTTGGGAAATGGATTGAAATCAGGTAAGGATATGGAAGTCATGATTGAATCAGGAAGTAAATTGGAATCATCAAGTGGAAGTTCAGGATCAAATTCATGTTCCAATTCAATTTCAGAAAAAGGAAAACTTGCCAAATTGTCAATTGGATCAGAAGTGTGGACAAGTTCATTTTTAGGAAATGAGAAACTTGCCAAAATGTCAACGGGATTTGAATTTTGGACAAGTTCAAGTTTAGGAAATGAAAAACTTGCCAATGTATCAATTGGATCTGAAGTTTGGACAAGTTCAGGTGAGTGTGCTGAAATTGAATCTGGATTTCCAAGATGACAAGAGTCTTGAGTCATATCAATAGAGTGTGGTATAACTGGATTAGTCAAATGTTGATAGGATAGAGTTTCCTCTTTCCTAAGAAGGTTATCCAATTGTTCTTTCACACTATTGATAGACTTGGCATGTGATTTTTGATATTGTAACATAGACTCTTGCAAGATGTCTATACTCTTTTCTAGAATTGATGTATCTTCAAATGATTGTTCTAGAATGGGAGTATAGGAATCTTGACTTTGGAAAGTTTGTGAATAGTGTGAGTCAAAAATGTGTGATGATGGAAAAGTGGACTCACACAAGAGATCTTTACTCGTTTCCATGACAAATGGTTGTTCATTAGGAAGCGGTGGAACTGAGTAAGACTCTTGAAAATATGGTGGAATTGGAGAGGCCAATGTTTTCTGAAAGTATTGCGTGGCCTGTTGTAAATTTGCTTATATACTCCTTTGTAACTCAGATTTTTCTTCAAATAGTGGTTCAGAAAAAGGAGTATATGAAGTGGACTCGGGAAATGAATGTTGTGGATATTGTGGACTTGGTGAATATGGTGGACAAGGAGGTTGATAATTAAACTCGGGGGACTGGAATCCCCAATGACTCGATGAAGAGTTGAAATTATTTTGGACATTATAATTGTTAGATGGGGGGTATGGGTCATATTGATTCGGATAAGGCCAACCCGGTGTATGTGGTTGGTGCATATTGTAAAACACCGGGTTGGAATTATCCGAATATGGAGTGTGTGTGACATATGGATGGAAAGAATTGTAATTGTAAGCCATATCACACAATCACAAACAAAAATCAAAATAAAAAAAAACAAACAAACAAAAGAAAGAAAGAAAATTCTAACCTAAGTTAGGGTAGACTTAGACCTAGACGACTCCTAACAAATAGACCGTCCACGGGAGGTTTAGTGTAGACTCTAACCACAAGCTAATCAGCCAGGGAAGGGTAAGGTTGGTGGGAGGTTTTCCGTCCGGAGACGTTCCTTAATTAAGTAACCAGCAACCTTCGGGCTTTCGGCCCTCAACCCCTTTCCTAGACACCGATTTTGTAAGAGTTAAATTCCAACACTTTTCCCCCTTAGGATAATCTCTTAATTGAGTCCGAGATGTCCCTAGGGCCAACGTCTACTTTTTTAATTAAATTAGGGCTTGGGTTAGTGAGTGCTTGGGATTGTGGTTTTCGGGCTAAGGAAAGGGTAATGACCTCCCCCACCTTATCTTATTTACGGGTATGCCCTTAAATTTGAATTGTGCAAGTGTACAAGAAATATAACAAGGATTCACTCAAAGCAAGAAAATCAAGCAAGGAGTTTGTCCTAGTCTAAATGCAATGCAAACACGTACCTTGCCTCCAGCACTCTTCAACAGTAAAAGTAAAGAATTGAAGAGACACGTGCCTAAAATGCAAGTGTCTAAACAATTTTTAACAATTCAACCAACTTTTTACTATTTTTTAATTAAACAGGTATCTGGTGAAAAATACAGGATTTAAAGTATAGCAGTAGATGTGTTTTGCAGATCTGAAGCCCCTGCAGAAATTTTGTTAGTAATGAACTCCTCTGTGCCGCGTTTCCACGGCAAATCTTGTGGATCCGCGGCACTTTGGAGGGATCCTGGGCTCTGCTTTCTTGAGCAGAGGCCCAGGTCCACTTGTATGTTACTGCAATGAATAGTTTCCTGTTTTCTTCTCCTGTAACCTGCAACAGAGAAGAAGGATCGTTTAGTACTTCACTTTAACCTAAAAAATACGTTGCTCTCCCCGGCAACGGCGCCAAAAATTGATTAAGACGGGAAAGGGGTGTACTTATTATGTGTATAAGAATGTATTTGATGTACCCTTTCTTGTCTCCGCTATAGTATAGGACTATACCGAGTCGAATCTCAGGGAGAGCTCGCGATGGAAGCTTTACGTGTGGTAGTGAAGTGAACAAACGAGTATTCTTCTCTTGCTTATAAACTTAGTGAAGCAAATGAAAAAAGAAACTAAAAGAAGATGGATATGTTCATGGTGGAAAAGTCGTGGGAAAAGAAATCAAGAAGTGGATGTGGTGTTCACAAGAAAAGGAAAGAAAACTTAAAGAAAGAATAGATCCATGACTAGCTTACCTTGCTAGCTTGCCAAGACTTACTAGACTCCTTGATAGCGAATGCGTGCCTAATGTTGTCACTCCATCGGCTTAGGATTAGTCTCGCGTGTTGACCTAATTACTTTCTCATTTGCAAGACGGTGGTTTAACCGTCGGAGAAGAGAAGATCATACAACTTGCAAGATTAACAAAGGCAATCACCCATGAGTTAGTGAAGTAAGCTAAGCTAGTGGTAAACTAGTACATGGATAAGAATTAGTTACAACAAGCCATAAGAGAAATACAAGAAAGCATGAAGTAAAACAAAGCTTGAATTAAATTGCAAGAATTAAACAAAGCAAGTAATAAAGCAAGTAAACTAGAATCAAGCTCAAGTAGAGAAGTAGAGATGGATCAATCCTTGTATAGCTCCAAGTGTCACTTCTTGTTTATACAAGCTCTCTCTCTCATACAACTCTCTCTTGCAATGAAATCTAGGGAGGAGAAGATCATAGAGAGCTAAAAAATCCTAAACAAAAACTATCAAAATACAAAACTATGAACTAAACTCTCTCTCTTCTCTGATCAGTTTTTGCTCGCAGGTGAAGTTGGACTATTTATAGCAGGAAGGAGAAGCTTCGAGAGCCAAGGTGGTTGCCACAAAATCCGGGGCTCAACGGCCCTGGGATTGCCGCGCCCTGCCGCGCGATTGCCGCCAGATCTGGGCCGTTGGCTCGGATCTTTCTGGTGAGATCTGGTAGTTAAGTTGTTGGCCACGTGGACTGGTTGGATTCTCCACTTGGCGCGCGGATCTCTCTAGATTTGATTTGGATTTGGCTTTATCTCTAATCTTGGATTAATCACTTAATTATTGCTAATTAAGTAATTAATTGGCTATCTCTCCTTTTAAGTATGTACCTGCAAATATGTAGAGAAGAGGAGTAAAAATCACATATTTATTTGTAATATGCATGGGAGTTATGATGTAAAATATGCAATATTGGATACTAATCAATAAGGTTTGATGTTTGAGATTCATGAGGATAGCTTTTGAGATTATGAGTTGATTACATACATTACCCGGATTATTCTATTCATGACAGTAGATCATTACCCATCTTAGATATCTTGATTTACCTGAGAAACCTGACTGATTATACTTGGTATCTACCTGATAACTATCTTGTCCATGTTACTTAATTGCTGGGAAAAATATTATTATACGGTAACAACACCGTCATGTTATACTTGTTATATATTCCTGTTATACCGGTATCCTGTTAATTGATATTATATATCCTGTTATACTGGTATGCTGATTACATGTTGATATTGTTACCGTGACTACCACCGAGTTATCCCAGTGATTCAAGTAACATGCATATTAAGTAATCTTGAAAACTAATAACATGATATTAAGAAACATACACTAGGATTGGGGAGATTGATGGAGGAGACAGCGTCTGTATTTTGGGTGGACCTAGGATTTAGGTTGCGCAGCCGAAAGAGGGTTCCACTGTAGGGTTCCCGTGGGGTGACTGGCACCCCGTCCTGTTTCCTGTTCTTGTTTACATGTTCCTGACTACCTTGCGGTAGGTCCTGGTTCAGCGCCAGGAGTCTGGGCCGTGGTCCGGGTATGCAAGGGACCCACCTAAAGTATGGACAATGTCTCCAACTGATCAGTTTCAATAACTGAGGACATCGATTGGCATGTGTGGTAGGCGTAGTATGGGATGCGTCTATTACATGTGACAATTGGTGTTCGCTGACATAATAATAATAAACTGTTGATGTATTGTGACTGACTGTAATCACCTGATTGTATATCTATATATATCATTATGATAGACACATGATTGTAACCAGGACCAGATTCTGTACTAGGTTAGTGATATTGCTAGGATATACACCTAGACATCTGTTGTTTGTTATAGTTGTTTTACTTATCTTGTACCTGTACTCTTATTCTTGCTATTGTTATCCAGTTGCTTATGTATCATGTTATTTGATTATCTTATATCTGCAGTTATTCTTGTTATTATTTTATGCACCTTGTTTATATGCACGAGCTCTCCCCTTTACACACATACTCACTAGGTCGCTTTCTGACGACCCTGGATTTGCACGTCCAGATATTGGACGCTTGTTCTATTGTGCAGATGTACGATGAGACTGTACGACTTGCGAGGAACCGGACTCTCTCTCTTTTGATTCTGGTATTCTTTCCTTTCTTTATTCCTGCTATTATTCTTTGATTCCTGTATATCACCCTTGGCTTCTATTCTGTTCCTTATTTCATTCCAGATCATGTGTAGTCTTTATATGTATTATTGCATTGATCCTTGATTATTATGGTTTAGATTTATAGCTTGTTCAGGTTACTTTAGGCTTAGCGCGTATACGTGAGGTATTTTTCTCGTGTATATGCGTCGCCGACTCGTGTCGCGTCTCCGCTCCAGCGTATTTGGGAAGCGGGGCGTGACAGGGTTTTCTGGTATCAGAGCCAGGTTCAACATAAAAAAAAAGAACCTAGATCTTACCGGTGACTTGAAACAAGTTATAGTTACACTGCAATAAACATATAGGATTCACACAATTGATATTGAGTCCATTTGCAATTGATCGTTCCCTTCTTTTGATATCTATCTCTTTGATCTGTTGATATCCCCGATTCTAACTTTTATTCTAGAGTAATCTTGGTTCCATCTTGATTCCTATTTTTCTTATCGATTCTATTTTCTAATTTTGTTTCTTGAGTCTGGACGCTCCATTCTGAAGCTGATAGCAGATATCAGAGTGGCGCAACGGAACCGTGGTGTCCCAGCGAGGCGACGGGGAAGAGTTGTCTTCTCTTTTAACTTGATTTTTATCATTCCCTACTTTATTGAAATTTCGAGGACGAAATTTTTATAAGGTGGGTAGAATGTAATATCCCTAGTTAGAAATATTGTATTTTCATTTTTTTCTAAAGTATTTATTTTGATTTACTAATTATTTTATCAACTTAATTTAATACTTCCTCCTGTGATTCTTATTATATTAAATTTACAAATTATTTTAAGATGGTAAATAATGATTTGGCCTTATATTAGTATTTTTAATTACTTATTACCATTAGTATTATTATTATTAATATTGTTAGTGTTATTAATTATTAATAGTGTTCCTAATATTTTATTAGTTATTATTATTAGTGCTACCAATATTTTATTTATTTTAATATTAGTATTATTAGTGATGTTGTTAATTATCTTTATTACTATTGCTATAGTTATTCTAATTATTATTAGTATTATTTAGTTATTGTCATTAGTGTTTAATATTACTATTCATTATTATGATTATTTTGTAAAGTTATTTATATTGATGTTACTAATAATATGGTTAACTATTGATCTTGTTAATATTAGGATTACTATTATTTGTATTCTTTTGATCCTACCCATTATCTTTCTATACCCAGACCCATCAACCTATTACATAATAGATCCATACCCAAACCCGCAACCTACCCTATATAATCTCTTCTTAATCCTTAACCTAAACCTAAATCCCAAACCCTAAGCCTAATCTTTTCCTTCACCTTCAATTTCAGCAGCCGCCATCCTCCATCTGCACCCCAACCTCGGCAGCACCATCCCACGGCCAAGACCTTCTCCTCACGTTGCCTCCCACTCCAATCCTTTCCCTCCACTTCCCTTGATGCACAATTAGCCCAAGGCAGAGCATGGCACGCCGCTCTCCTTCTACGTGTTGCCGCCGAAGCCCGTCGAGGCTGCCACTGTGAGACCTCCTTCACAGCAGCCCCTCGCCATGCCCGTTGCCATCCCTGTCGAACCCCAGCCCCGGAGCGTCGCGCACCCGTGATTCCCCCTTGCTGCGCACCTACACATCTCCTCCAGCAGCATGGCCGCAATCACCATGATCCCCACGCACACAGCCACCCTTCCGTTTGCAGTTTGGCCGAGCCTACACAACCTTGCAACAACATCC
Organism: Agave tequilana; assembly: GCA_038442645.1. NCBI lineage: Eukaryota > Viridiplantae > Streptophyta > Magnoliopsida > Asparagales > Asparagaceae > Agave > Agave tequilana. Next base: position 52,761 of record JAVJIF010034642.1, read on the forward strand.
CATTGGCAGTCCACTTGCAAACATCCACCAAGGCAAAGGCATCCAAGCCCCCCATTGGCCGAGAGCCTTCTCTGTTAGACTTATTAGTTTTAAAGTCTAATTTATTTTGGGCCTAATCAAGTAAAAAGTCTAATTTATTTTGGGCCTAATCAAGTCAATTGGATATTTGCACCCGCCCACTTAACCTATGTTGTTTGACCTAATAAAGAATTGATCAAACCTAAATGGTTTCGGTCTAGACACGTTTTCAATTACACTTAGCCATGAGTGTATTTAAATTAGAATGTGGGACTCATCTACACGTGTGGAACTCGTGTTACAAATCAAGGGCCTAGATCTATGATGAGTTGAACTAGGGTTTCTTGATGCTATATATATCATGAGTAGGGTTCCCTCTCCACCAACAAGAATAATCATCTCTCTCTCTCTTAGAGGCCTCTCATCTCCTCTAAGGATAAAGAAGAGAACTTGGTGGCTGGAGAGAAGAATCCTCTCCCTCAACTCCGGCGCCTTCGAGATCGTGTAATATTCGGCATCCTCGCGATGGAATCAGGTATGCCTAAAACCCTCCTTCCCTTTGATCATGATAAAGAGGCTAACAGTATATGTATAGATCTTGTATGGAATAAATTTAGATCTAACAATTGGTATCAGAGCCTCCTCTTTATCAGATCATAGGGATCTACAGAAATTATGATCTCGATCTATAAATATCATAAAAATATCTCCTTTGATTCAATAAATATTTTGTGTCTCATATGTTGGATCAAAAGGTTAAAAGGAGTGTTTTTTATTGAATTTAACATGTATATAATTTTATAAAATTTTGATTTGTGTGTTATTTCAAAAAAAAAAAAATATTGTGTGCCCTGTCTGCATGCAAGCGCCTGCAGGCGCCTGCATGTAAGGCAACGAGAAAAAAAAAAAAGATGTTAGATGCATGCGCTGGAAGCACCAGCGCATGCATCATGAAGTGTTTTCACAAAAAAAAAATAAAATAATTAAATTGACATGGCCTGCATGCATGCAGACATGTGCATGCATGCAGACATGTAAGGCAAACGGATGCTGTTGTGAAGAATAATTTAAAAAAAAAATTTGGTTAATTATTTAGGGTTTCCTTAATTTGGGATTATGAGATTAATTAGGATTAAAAATTTAGAGATTGAATTTTACTCTAATAAGGAAACTTAGTCCTAATTAATCTCATATTAAATTTCAATTGGGATGGTTGAGATTGATTTGGGTTTTAGAATTGAGATAGGATTCTAATCTGTTAACTTTATTTTGGGGTAGAATTCTACTCAAATAAAGAGACCTAATCCCAATCAATCTCACATAAAGCTAATAGGGTTTTATTCAGTTATTTAAACCCAGCCCAATAAGAAAGGAAACCAATAACTTAACTATTGCGGGTCGGGTCTGATTCAGATTCGATAAGCACTGCAGACCCGTTTTGCCAATAAAAACTTCAATTAGCCGTTACGGGCTCATACGATCTCTGTTTTGGGCATGTAAACAGCCGTTTCGAAGATCTTGACGAGCACTACAGTATTAAAGGAAATATGCATGACAAAACAGTAGTTAGTTGACATAAAGAAGGTATTGAAGTGTTTGTTTATCATGGTTATGTGTACCCTTACATGCTTCCGCTTTATCATCAATATTATATTGCTTATATTGTCTAGCATGATGAGTATTGATGCATACTACAGTTAATAACACACAGATAAAGATATATACATGTTCAAGTTAAAGAATTTATAAAAGAGCTTATTTAATTGCGTATGTAGTTCATGCGGACAATAGCCGGCCCAAAGGAAGACTATTGTTTGGCCGAATTATGTACGGCTTCGGATACTTGATGTGGGTAATGCAAGTGGGAGAATCTTGGTGTGTGGTAATCGGCCCAAAGGAAGGTTGTCACACTATTGGCCCATATTGCATTACCCTCATCAACTAGTCCAATGGCGGAACAAGAATCCAGATGCATAAATTTGTGTGGCCCATGCGTGTGGCAATCGGCCCAAAAGAAGGTTGTCATTATGGCCGGGTCATTACATATATTATATGGCCAATATAGATTACTTAAACTTTGGGACCAATCCTATAAAGTGACAGTCGGCCCAAAGGAAGGCTGTTCTCTTACATAGGACCTAAACTTTAGGATATCTATATTGGGCCAGTACAGTGTTGGCATATATAGACACAACTTGTTCTGAAAGTTTAACCGGCAGCTCTATCGGTTAAACTGGTTGCATTTTATGAAATTCATTTTTTTTTATGGCTATTACAGTAGAATTTTATTAAATGCAATGTTTATGTTAAACTGATGAGAAATTGTACACTTATGTAGTTTAAATTGAATGGTACAAACTTTAAGAAGTGGTAAGACCACGTAAATGATCGTTCTTGAATTCATGCACCTAGAGCACACCTTAAAGATTGATGGATCTCTACTATCACTAATAAAAGTTTCATAAAGAAAAGGTCAATTATGGTAAGTGGGAGAGATCTTACAAGATGTGTCTAATGGTCATAAAGTACACTATTCCTATAACTATTAGGGGTTCTATGCCTGACTAGCATCCAGGGTAAACTTCTAATAAGAAAAGAAAAGTGAAACTAAAGGGAGGAACATAAACACCACTACAGTGGCTGATCCTAAGTGGCAAAAGTGCAGAAAAAGTAGCCTAAGGTTATTGCATACTTCTTCTGTAAGAAAGTAAGCCACCTCAAGTAATGCATAAAGTATCAGAAATGGCTATTTAGCAGGTATATCTCATATATATGTTTGTTCTGAGATTAATTTAGCTTTAGTGCCACTTTATAAATTTTGAATAGATAATTCACATAAGCGATTCAATGCGGAACTTCCAAACCCAAAGGAGGCCCAGCCCAGTTGAGCGATACGCATACATGGGTGATGGAAATAAAGTTGCAATTAAAGTTGTTGGAGTTTGTAGGCTTAAATTAGATTCTGATTTTTTGTTTTAGATTTGGATGAGACTTTATATGTACCGTCCTTTTAGGCGGAATCATATTTCTATTTCATTTGTTAGACAGATCTAGTTTTGCTGTCACTCTTGATAATGAAATGCTTAGTCTACTTTTCAAATCTAAAGTTGTTGGTACTAGAATTCTGATTGATGGCTATATAAATTGAAACTTCATGCTTTATATACTGAATCTCTATATGTGAATAGCATAGGCACTAAGTGAAAATTAATTAAAAAAACATTAGAAAGTTTAGTACTAGACGAAGTTCAAGTGTCTTAATTTGGTGTATACAGACATTTGTGGTCCATTCCCTACAGCTTCTTGGAATGGCCATGAATATTTCATCACTTTTACAGACAATTACTCTCGTTATAGGTACCTGTACTTGTTTCATGAGAAATCCCAATCATTGGACATGTTTAAAGCCGTTAGATCTGATCATGGTGGTGAGTACTATGACAGATATAACGAATCAGGTAAATGTCTAGAATCATTTGTCAATTTCTGAAAGAGTGGTATTGTCGCTTAGTACACCATATCAGGGACACCTCGTCAAAATGGTATTATTGAGAGATAAAATCACACATAAAGGATATGGTTGGGAGTATGATAGCTCACACTACTCTACCAGAGTCATTATATAGTGAAGCCTTAAAATGGTTGTTACCTCCTTAATAGAATACCTTACAAAATAGTAACTAAAACCCCGTATGAGTTACGGACTGAGAAATCTCTCAGTATTAGGCATCTACATGTTTGGGGTTGTCCAGCGGAAGCTCGACCATATATACCATATGAGAAGAAGTTGGACTCAAGGACAGTTAGCTGTTTATTCGTAGGGTATTCTAAGAGGTATAAAGGCTTTAAGTTTTATTGTCCCTCCACTAAGAACATAAAGACGGATTGCTAAATTTTTTTTTGAGAATATTCAGAACAGTGGGAGTCAACTACATAAAGATTTCTTATTTAAGAAAGAACATATTGTTATACCCATGACAAATTATTCCAAATGATAAAGTAGTTGTTCCACTTCAAGATGAAAATACAGTTGTATCCTTACAAGATACATATACAGTTCATCCTGAAGTAAATCATGCTGATGAAGTAGAACCTGAAAATTCTCAACCACAAGTACCTAGGAGATCAACTAGGAAGAGGAGATCAGTCATTACAAATGACTATATAGTTTATCTCCAATAGCATGAGTTTGATATAAGGCTAGAGGATGACTCCGCATTCTTAAATGAGGTCAAACTCAACATTCACTCCAATAAGTGGTCAAATGCCATAAAAGATGAGTTAAAATCCATAAAGGACAATGATGTTTGGGATTTAGTAGAGTTGCCTGAGGAAAGAAACCGATTGGTTATAAATGAGTATTCAAAACCAAGCGGGATTCGAAAGGTAATGTCGAAAGGTATAAGGCACATCTTGTCACAAAGGGATTCACTCAAAGAGAGGGCATTGAATATAAGGAGACTTTCTCCCTGGTTTTCATGAAGCATTCTTTTAGGATTATTATGGCACTGGTGGCTCACTTTGACTTGGAGTTATACCAAATGGATGTTAAGATTGCCTTTCTTAATGGTAGCATTGAGAAGGAAATCTGTATGGTGCAACCAGAAAGTTTTAAAGTGAAGGTTTCATAATATTTGGTTTGCAAATAAAGAAATTCATTTATGGTTTAAAGCAAGCATCCCGTCAATAGTATTTGAAATTTGATCAAGTAATATCCGTTTTTTTGATTTTAAGGAAAATATAGTTGATCAATGTATTCACCATAAATTTAAAGAGAGTAGACTTATATTTCTTGTGCTATATGTGGATGACATTCTACTAGCAAGTAACGATATGGTTCTTTTACTTGACACTAAGAGTCTTCTCTCAAAGAACTTTGAGATGAAAGATCTTGGAAAAGCTTCTTTTGTGATAGGCATCCAGATTCAACGTGACAGGACACGTGGAATATTAGGTTTATCACAAAAACCCTATATCGATAAGGTGCTAGATAGATGTGGCATGAAGAATTGCTCTAAGGGAGATAAGTTGAGTTTACTCTAATATCTCAAGAACGATCTACAGAAAGAGCAAATGAAAGACATTCCATATGCATTGGCGGTTGGAAGTCTGATGTATGCTCAAGTTTGTACCCATCAGACATAGCATATACCGTTGAGAAACTTGACAGAAACTTGATCAATCATGCGATTGATCTCTGGAAGACTGTCAAGAAGGTTATGCGATATCAATAAAAGACTACATGAAATCTGATCAGTTGCAGCTGATTGGATACACAGATTCAGATTATGCTGGATGTATCGACAATAGGAAGTCCACTTTATTTTACATTTTTTCTTATTGTAGGAAGATGGTGGATTTAGTCGAGAGGCCATTACAGCTACACTGTGACAATAAGAGCTATAAAGCTCTACTGCAATAGTGACAAGAGTTCAGCAAAGTCGAAGCATATCGACATTAAGTTTCTTGTCATCAATGATAAAGTTCAGAATCATATTTTGTCTGTTTGATAGTGATGACACTATTCTTAACATTACAGATCTACTCATTAAAGGACTTTCACCTAAAGTATTCTTAGAGCATATTGCTCATATGGGGATGACTAGTCATTATGATATCCTGATTTTGTGGGAGTGGATAATTTTATGTAACAGACATTATTTCTAAGTGCACTTTATGGATATTTGTTGATTCTGATAAATAAATTTATAACTGCTTTTCCTAAAGTTTACTTTTGCGCATTTGAGTTTGTTGAATTAGCAGTTAGACTCGTTGGACTCATAAAGTGAGACTCGTTGGAGTCATAAGGCTAGACTCGTTGGAGTCATAAAGTGGAAACCAGTTGGAATTGTACCTTATTTGATCAGAGGACATTTCCATGCCACACGTCCACATTTGATCTATGTCATTAGGGTTCTGAAACTTGTGATGTGGAAGGTCCTACCTCGATTATACAGAAGGTAACGATCGCCATGTTCGGTGGCAGGACTCTTAATGGACCAGATTGTTTTGAAACGTGGTTTGTCGGCGGTTAAAGTTTTTTTGACGTCATAAAGTTATGCATAATATCTATTCAGTATGACTTGCTTGGCCCAAGTGGGAGATTGTTAGACTTATTAGTTTTAAAGTCTAATTTATTTTGGGCCTAATCAAGTCAATTGGATATTTGCACCCGCCCACTTAACCTATGTTGTTTGACCTAATAAAGAATTGATCAAACCTAAATGGTTTGGGTCTAGACACGTTTTCAATTACACTTAGCCATGAGTGTATTTAAATTAGAATGTGGGGCTCATCTACACGTGTGGAACTCGTGTTATAAATCAAGGGCCTAGATCTATGATGAGTTGAACTAGGGTTTCTTGATGCTATATATATCATGAGTAGGGTTCCCTCTCCACAACAAGAATAATCATCTCTCTCTTAGAGGCCTCTCATCTCCTCTAAGGATAAAGAAGAGAACTTGGTGGCTGGAGAGAAGAATCCTCTCCCTCAACTCCGGCGCCTTCGAGATCGTGTAATATTCGGCATCCTCGCGATGGAATCAGGTATGCCTAAAACCCTCCTTCCCTTTGATCATGATAAAGAGGCTAACAGTATATGTATAGATCTTGTATGGAATAAATTTAGATCTAACATTCTCCACAAACATCCCCCTACATGTTGCCACAACCTCTTCATCAGGCAAGCCGTGAGTCCCCATTCTCTCCATTCATTTTTTTCACCTTTAATTAATTTTATACATTGTGTATGAATAATGTGTGAGTAATTTTGATTGGTGTGTGTAGCAACTATATGCATGAACTATAATTCAATGAATGTGTACTTAATTAATGTGTGGGTTCCCTTGTGTGCCGGAAATACCTTACTCCGAGCCATTTTCCGGCTCTCCGTAGATTGCCGTGGATCACCGTAAGCGAGTGCGAACACATCCACGCCCTTCATGGTGAGATGCTCTATCCAACGACACCCTCCGCGGCCCCGGACGCCTCCGTCGGAGCCTCCGTCGGTGCGCCGCAAATCGGCTCGAGGTTAGTTTTACATTTATTT
>JAVJIF010034643.1:0-97789 GCA_038442645.1 Agave tequilana
GCTCAAAGTGGAGCCCAAACAATCTACACTCTTTTTTAATAAACAAATATCATCATTGATCCTAGAAGAAGAGGTACATGCATTAGGTAGACTAGATGAAGAAGCTACACTAGCATGGCAAACATGTGCATCCATCTTATTTTGCAAAACAATATTTTTCTTTAAACACACATCTAAAGCATTTGAAATAGAAATAATTTATTTTTCAAAGCAACATTCTCCTTTAAAACAAAATCAATTTTTAAAGACAAATTTTCATTTTTCTTCAAAATATCATGGCAATCATTTTTAGATTTTAAAAACTCATTTTCTTTAAGTGCAAGTTCTAATTGAGATCACAATGAATCCCTTTCATTATAGACCTCAACCTTCTCTTGCAAAACATTGTTAAGTCTAGCATGCAAACTCTTATTTTCTTTTTCAATTTCTAGACTCTTCTTTTTCAACAAATTATATTTTTCTATTAATTTTTCACAAACAATAGATAGTTCTTCATTCAAAGCATGGGATCAACATAATCATTTGAAGAACTAGCATCATCATTATCATCTAAGTGGGGTTCCGAATGTACCTCAAAGGAGTCATTCCCTTGGACCATTAAGCATTGAGAATCGGATTCTCCACTAGATTCCTCTGGTTGATTTGGCACTTGAAGCTTGGAGGTGGTGGTGGTTGTCAACAAATTCCACACTGCAAAGGCGGAATCAATGTTAGAAACACGTAAAAGATAATCTTTAGATAATGTGCTTCTAATGGCCTCAAGGGCTAGTGCATTTGCCCCTATATGATTGCTATCACAAAGGAAGGATTCCTTGGTAATGGCTAGGTAAACTTTATGACCTAGGGTTTGTAAATAAACGGTCATCCTAATCTTCCAAACATGAAGGTTGGAAGGGTCAAACATAGGTGGGGTCATGAAAGCCATGGTAAACTATATGTGTGCAAACAAGCAAATGCAAACAAAAGATTAGCAACCAAATGGATCTCACTCCTAGGATGTTAAGCCTAATATCAGGAGCACTAGCTCTGATACCAATTGAAAAACACCTAAGGGGGGGTGAATAGGTGTAAGTGCTAATCTAAGAACTAAATGCGCTAAATGCGGAAGCTAATGCAAATTTTGCAAACACACTTAGTACAATCAACAAGTGTAGCCGAATTCCCCGTGAAGGGCTCTGGACTAACTCCTCTTGATTCTCCTTGAATGGGTTGAGGTGCTATGTGAAGCTCTTGTTAATTAAGTACAAGTGAGGCACACACAAACAACCAAGCATATACAAGATATAGCAATATGAAATATGCAAGGCACAATACAAATGCAAGCAATAGCAATATGAATATATGCAAGGCAACACAAGCAAATAGATATGTATGATATGAATAATGCTCAACACAAGCAAATATGATATGAATGAAATATGATGCTTTGCACAAATAAATGAGAGAGAGTTGAGAGATATTGGATCAAACGCAAACACACGGATATGTTTCGAGGTTCGAGCCCCTAGCTCTACATCCCCGCCTACACCACCGTGTAGGATTTTCAATCCACTATAGGAGTACCGAACTCCTCTCTCAATGCCACCGAGGCAATACAACCACAATCCACCTCTACCGAAGAGGGATAAAGCCCGTAGCCAATACAACTCAAACACAATCACCTCTACCGAAGAGGGATCCAAACTCAATACCACTCCGATCACCTCTACCAAAGAGGGATACAACAAAAGCAAGGAGGGTTTACAATTTAGATGCTTAACCTCAAACACTTCTCTTTTTCTTTTCTTTTTCCCACAAACAAATGATCCTAATAGAATAGGATAGGTGATAGCTCAAGTGTGGAAACAAGGTGTTTTTGGAAACAAGTAACAAAGAAAAACTACTAGGGAAATCTCTTGTAAATGATAGAAAATGAAAATCAATACAATCTCCTAAAACCCTAGTTTTCTTTGATTTTCCAAAAACCCAAAACAATAAAGATGAGAAGTTTAAAGCCCAAAAACTCTTTTTAAAACTTGTTTTAAACTCAGGAAAACTGGGAATTTTTCTCTTGTAAAGACCTTGGCCAAAAACCCAAAGAGATGGGGTTTATATAGGCCAAACCAGAAACTAGCCGTTAGGCTGATGTGGCAGCCTGACAGGCCGACGGTCGACCGGCCCGGTCGACCGCCAACGGTCAGAAATGTGACCGTTGGGCAACCACGGTCGACCGGCCCGGTCGACCCAAACAAACAGAGAGCACTGCTCTCAGACCGGTCGACCATCCGGGTCGACCGTCCCAAAGCTGCCAAACGTGCACAGATTTGTGCACGTCGGTCGACCGTCCCGGTCGACCGACTTCAGCCTAGTCGACTTGGTCAGTTTACTTAGTCGACTGGTTGAAGCCTGGAATAGAAATCTGAGTCAGAAAAACAGTTTAAAAATATTTTGAAAAATCTTTTAAGTCTTCTAAAAATCCACAAAACTTGTTTTAACATTTTGTATTGAAACACAAACTTGTGATAAAAATTTCAAGACATATATCAATCATATCAATTCATTTTTGAGTCTTGCAAATTTTTATCAAAATCAAAACTTGTATTTTTATCAAACTTGAATTTTTCAATGCATGAATAGGATAGTCAAAATAAGTTTGTCTAGCAAGTTTAAAGCATGTATGTATATCTAGAACATATCTAATATACATAGAAATAAAGTAAACTTGTTTTGATCTACTATTCATGAAAACCATATCCAAAACATAAAACGTGTGTGTTTGTGCACTTGAGCATATCAACTATACTAAGCTTTACAAATGGATCTAAACACACTATCTAAACTATGGATACCTAAGTCTTCTTGATGATCTTCATCTTCACGTTGACTTGCTCCAAAACTCCATCCATGAGCTAGGCAAGGTATGATCTTGAAGCTTTGGCCCTGGAATCACTATGAAAAGCTTCTAAACTCCTTTGTTGAAGCTAATCACCAACTAATATCTTGGTTAAAGATCTGAAACTTAAACAACACAAGATTATTAGTAAACATAACTACATGAGTTAATCATCATCAAAACTAGGGTGGAAAGCCTTTGGGCCAACAAATCCTTGGATCAAGCACTTAAATGCTCTTTGGGATACTCGCTTTGAACAACGCGAGCCACCCACGGAGGATAAGGTTGTTCAGATTAACCTAGGAGATGAGGCTAATCCTAAGCCCATCTTTATAAGTGAAAGCTTGTCGCCCTTCGAGAAAGAAGATTTAATATCTCTTGTGCGAGAATACATAGATGTTTTCGCCTGGAATTATGAGGACATGCCTATACTTGACCCTCAAGTGTCCATGCATCGCCTCAATATTAATACGGACGTAAGGCCAGTCAAACAATAGCAGCGACGATTCCGTCCAGAAGTAATGGAGGCAATTCAATCAGAAGTCAAAAAACTTATAGACTCTGGCTTCATTAGGGAAGAACAACATCCTGATTGGGTAGCCAATATCGTTCCTGTTGCCAAAAAGAACGGAAAGATCCGGATCTGCATTGATTTTCGCGATCTGAACGAGGCCTGTCCCAAAGACGAATTCCTACTTCCAATCACGGATGTCATGATTGACAATACGTGCGGGTTTGAGCGAATGTCCTTCATGGATGGATTCTCAGGGTATAACCAAATCAAAATGTATCCTGATGATGAAAAACATACCTCTTTCAGGACACCACTGGGGGTATACTGCTACACCGTCATGCCCTTCGGACTAAAGAATGCGGGGGCGACATATCAGAGGGCCATGAATGCCATTTTTCACGAACACATGCGCAAAACGGTGGAATGCTATGTCGACGACATTGCAGTAAAAAGCCGCGCCAAAGGTGATCACATAGCTGATTTAAAGGCTATCTTTGACATCATGCGGACCCATCAGTTGAAGATGAACCCTACCAAATCCTTCCTGGGGGTGGCCAGCGGCAAGTTCCTAGGGTTTGTGGTGACCTTCACAGGAATTCATTTGGACCCGGAAAAGATCCGTGCTATTCAGGAGATGCAACCTCCACAGAATCTCAGAGAACTCAGGGGATTGCAAGGACGATTGGCATACATCCAAAGATTCATCTCAAATCTCTCCGGAAGATGCCAACCCTTTACCAAATTAATGAAGAAGGGTGTCTCGTTCATTTGGGACAACGCTTGCCAACAAGCATTTGAGGAAATTAAACAATACCTCATACAACCACCAGTCCTTACAGCTCCGGTGTCCGAAAAACCTTTCCTGATATACGTTCGAGCAATGGATCATTCTTTAGGAGCTTTACTAGCCCAGAACAACGATCAAGGATACGAGCAAGCGATCTATTATTTGAGTATAACAATGATCGGGGCCGAACATCGATACAACCCGATCGAGAAAGAATGTTTGGCATTGGTGTTCGCTGTTCAGAAAATGCGATACTATTTGGTAGGCCAAACTATAAACGTCATATCAAAGGTTAACCCTTTGAGGCTACTCATGACAAAGCCATCGTCGTTAAACGGCCGATTGGCAAAATGGACCATACTGCTATCCCAATATGAAATGCGCTTTTTACCACAAAGAGCCGTGAAGGGACAAACGGTGGCGGATTTTCTGGCTGAGCATCCAGATCCGAGGGAAGCCGAACATTACGAGGATCTCCCAGACAAGGTCGCTGAAGTCTGCCTGACCCAGACATCTTTTGAAAGACAACTGTGGCAACTTTTCTTTAACGGTGCGTCGAGAACAAGCCCAAAAGGACATATAGCAGCAGGAGTAGGGGTAGTACTTGTCTCCCCACAGAACTATGTGATCCCTCGAGCCGTCTCATTAACCGAGCCTTGTTCCAACAATGTAGCGGAGTACAATGCCCTTTTGATTGGAATGCAACTCGCCGATGATGAAATCACCTAGAGGGGGGTGAATAGGTGATAATGCTAATCAATGCACAAATTAAAAATTATGGAGCAACAATCTCACAAAGCAAGTGAATATAGCAATGAATGTAGAGAGCAAGTAATAAGAGCAATGAAAATAGAGCAAGAAATAAGAGCAAGTAAACCAAACGCAAACACCGAGATTTGTTATCGAGGTTCGAGCACCCAGCTCTACTTCCCCGCCTTCCCCAGAAGGATTCCAACCACTTCCACTATCACAAAGATGTCACAAATACACCGGAGTACCCAACTCCACAATCTCAAGTACAAGCAATCTCTGAGTAGTCAAAAGACCACAAACTCTCTCTTGCAAAATTCTCTTCCCTTACAAAGGTCCTTAGAGAAATAATGAGTAGGAATGAAGCTCTTGTGTGTAAGGAGAAAAGAAAATGAAATCAGAGAATTCTTGAAAGCACTTCAGAAAATGAGAGAGAATTTCAGCACAAAACCAAGAAACCAAGTCTTTTTGAAAGCCTTAAACTTTTGGAAATTTTGATAATTTTTCTAGTTACCCACCTCTCCCTAAACACCCCTATTTATAGAAGAGGGCTAGGGTTAGGAGATAAAACATATTTAAGGTTAATCAGAAAGTATTAGAACCAAAACATATCACTTAAACATAATTAAGTGAGAAAAGGACAAAAATAAACCAGCTCAGAAAACTAGCCATTACTGTTCAAACGGCTAGCACGGTCGACCGGCCCGGTCGACCGCTAGTTCAAAGAAAATAGCCGTTGCATGCTACGGTCGACAGGCCCGGTCGACCGAAACAAACAGAGAGCTCTGCTCTCAGACCGGTCCGTCCAAAGACTTCCAAACGTGCACAGATTTGTGCACGTCAGTCGACCGACCCGGTCGACCGACTTCTAGCCAAGTCGACTTGTCAGAAGACTAGTCGACTGGATGAAGTCTGGAATGGACAGAAAAATAGTTTTAAAAATATTTTGAAAAATCTTTTAACACTCCTAAAAATCACCAAAATAGTTTTATCATTTTGCATTGATATATAAACATGTGGTAAAAAGTTTAGCTCAAATATCAATCAATATGAACTATTTTTGACTCTTATCATTTTTACCAAAAACCAAAAACTGTATTTTCTAAAACTTGAATTTTGAATGAAAAATACGTTTTGTCCAAAACTCTTCCAAATACAAAAACATGATATTTAAACATTTTGAAGCATAATTCTATATACATGAAACATATGTATATCAAAGTTTTTGTCATAAATTCCCAATACCAAAATAAGTTTTGATAAAACACAAAACTTAAAACACATGATTATGTATATCAAAATAAGTTTGTAGGTTGAAGATTGTATACAAACTATTTAAGTTAGGAAACAAGATGTGCGCAAAAACATGTGTGATAGAGCTTCAAACCTATTCACTATTCTTTAACAAAATTCTAAATAAAAACAAATCTAATAAATTATCTTGAGCAATCTTGAAGTCTTGAGCCATGTGATGTCTTGCTAGAGCCTTCTCTTCTATATTCCTTCCTTGATGTGCAAAAAGCCTTCTTTGCTTCATGAACCTAGAAATTCTTGCAATAGCTAAGCAATGGCCTCCAAATATGGTACTAACATGAAACTTATCTAAGCAAACTAATTAGTACCAAAAAGCACTTATTTGTTTTGTTATCATCAAAACTCTAAACAAATGGAGAGTGTAACCTTTTGGGCCAACAATCTCCTCCTTTTTGATGATGACAAAACAAATAGGCTATAAACAAAAGTATAGGGGAGGAGAAAGCTCCCCCTCAAATTATGCTATATTAACCAAAAAAAACATGTAACTTGTAATTTGCAAGTAAACATCATGAAACCAAAAACCAAAAACACTTGCAAAACACTTAAAGTCAAATTACAAGAATTCATGAAAACACATCAAAAACTCAAAACATATATAAACTCATATGGAACCAAAACCATATGAGCCATATTTCCATACATAAACTCATTCTCCCCTTTTTGTCATACATCAAAAAGGGTTAAGAAAACATTTTATTCAATAACACAAATATTAAGTTCACCACAAATGAATGAAAATCTAGCAAAATCAAGTGGTTTAGTGAAAATATCGGCAAGTTGCAAATCCGTAGAAACATAATCAATATCTATATCTCCTTTCTCAAAATGATCTCTAAGAAAGTGATATCTAATCTCAATGTGCTTGGTCTTACTATGTTGATTTGCATTCTTTGTCATATGTATAGTACTAGTATTATCACAAAATATTTTTATATGGTTATAATGCAAATCATAATCAAGGAGAGTATGTTTCATCCAAAGGACTTGTGTACAACAAGCCCCGCGGCAACATACTCCGCCTCGGCGGTTGAGAGAGCTACGGAATTTTGTTTCCTAGAGGACCATGAAACAAGACAATTACCAAGAAATTGACATGTCCACTAGTACTCTTTCTATCTACTCTACAACCCGCATAGTCGGCATCCGAATAACTCGTCATTGAGAAATCTCCGATTTTCGGATACCATAGACCCATTCCAATCGTTCGAATAATGCGTTTTACCGCAATAAGATGAGACTCTTTGGGACACGATTGAAATCTAGCACAAAGACACACACACTAAACATGATATCCGGCCTACTTGCCGTCAAATACAAAAGACTACCTATCATGCTTCTATACAATTTAATATCAACATTTTTACCTTGGTCATCCTTTTCAAGCTTGGTGGTAGTTGCTATGGGAGTGTTGCAAACCTTTGAGTCTTCAAGTCCAAACTTCTTTACGAGTTCCTTTGCGTATTTGGCTTGACATATGAAGTTCCCATCTTGCAATTGCTTGATTTGGAGTCCAAGAAAGAAATTAAGCTCACCCATTGAAGACATTTCAAATTCACATTGCATAACCTTTTCAAATTCCTTGCATAAAAACTCATTAGTAGAACCAAAAATTATATCATCAACATAAATTTGCACAATTAAAATATCATTATCAACATGCTTAGTGAATAGTGTTGTATCTACTTTGCCTTTAATAAAATCATTTGAAATGAGAAAACTAGAAAGCCTTTCATACCAAGCTCTTGGAGCTTGTTTCAATCCATACAAAGCTTTATCAAGTTTAAAAACAAAATCGGGATGAACATGATCAACAAAACCGGGAGGTTGAGCAATATAAACTTCTTCATTTATAAAACCATTCAAAATGCACTTTTCACATCCATTTGAAAAAGTTTAAAATTTTTGAAAGATGCAAAAGCTAGTGTCATCCGTATGGCTTCAAGCCGTGCTACGAGTGCAAAGGTCTCCTCAAAGTCAATTCCCTCAACTTGAGTGTAACCTTGGGCCACTAACCTAGCCTTATTCCTAATCACATTTCCGGACTCATCCATCTTGTTTCTAAAGATCCACTTAGTGCCAATTATTGGTCTATCGTGGGGCCTAGGAACAAGGTGCCAAACTTGGTTATGCTCAAATTGATTGAGTTCCTCTTGCATGGCTAGCAACCAATATGAGTCCGCCTCGGCTTCGAGGATGCTTTTGGGTTCAAAATGAGAAATGAAAGCAAAATTACCACATAGGTCATGGAGTTTGGAGCGAGTTGTTACCCCTTTAGATGCATCACCTAAGATGAGCTCCTTGGGATGATTTGTGGCATATCTCCAAGCTTTAGGAAGCGGTTGAGAGCTTTCCTCCTTATCCTCTTGAACGTCACCAATTGGTTCTTGCTTATCATCTTGAGCGGGTGAGTCCTTTAAGGATAGTCTCTCCATGTCTTCACCTAATGGTTCAATCTCTACAACATTCTCAACAAACACATTAGATTCTTCAAATTTAACATGCATGGATTCTTCGATGGTAAGTGAAGATCTATTGAATACTCTATAAGCTTTACTAGTTGTAGAATATCCAACAAAGATTGCTTCATAAGCCTTAGCATCAAATTTACCCAAGTTGTCTTTAGTGTTCAAAACAAAACACTTGCATCCAAAAACTTTGAAATATGAAACATTAGGTTTTCTAGAATGATATATTTCAAAAGATGTTTTGGAAGAATTTTTACATAAATAAATATGATTTGATATATAGCATGCGGTGTTTACGGCCTCGGCCCATAGATAATGAGGGAGGTCATACTCACTTATCATTGTCCTAGCCATCTCTTGAAGAGTTCTATTTTCCTTTCTACAACTCCATTTTGTTGTGAAGTTCTAGGACAAGACATTTCATGCTTAATTTTCTTTTCATCACAATAAGTTATGAAGAGTTGGTTAACAAACTCACCACCTCTATCACTCCTTATTCTCAAAATCGGAAAACCTTTTTCTTTTTCAACCCTTTTTTGAAAAATTTTGAAATGAGAAAAAGTTTGATCTTTGTGTTCCAAGAAGAAAACCCAAGTGAAACGGGAAAAATCATCAACCAAAACAAATGCAAATCTACTACCATTTAAGCTCTTAGTTTTAGTAGGTCCAAAAAGATCCATATGAATTAATTCTAAAGGCCTAGTTGACATGATATCCTTGATTGATTTGAAGGAAGACTTGGTTTGTTTCCCAAGTTGGCACGCACCACAAATGCAGTCTTTCTCAAACTTCAAGTAAGGTATACCCTTCACCAAATCCTTAGAATTAATCCTAGAAAGATGGTCAAAAGATGCATGTCCTAATCTTCTATGCCAAAGCCAAGAATTTTCATCAAAAGCATTTAAGCATTTAGTAGAACATTCCACATTAAGCATGTCAATAATATAAACATTATCATCACGAAAACCGGTAAGAATACAATCATTGGATTTAATATCAAAAATCTTGCAAGAAGTATCATCAAAAACAACTTTAAGTCCACGATCACAAAATTGACTAATACTAAGCAAATTATGTTTCAAACCATCAACAAGTACAACATTTTCTATAATGGGAGATGCACCAATTTGAATGTTACCTATACCGATGATAGTGTCTTTGGAGTCATCCCCGAAGGTGACGGAGCCACCTTCTTCGTACCTTGATAGGGTTGTAAAGTTATTGATATCCCACGTCATATGTCTTGAACAACCACTATCAAGGTACCACCGCTCCCTACGTCTTGGAGCCTTGGTGTGTACCTACATCAAATAATTTAGGACTTGATTTTGGTACCCACATTTTCTTGGGTCCTAGAGGGTTAGTTTCATTAACCCAAACAAGATTATTTGATCTATTAACTTGGTCATAGCAAAATTTTGCTAAATGTTCATTCTTACCACAATATGTGCATCTATATACTCTACCATATTTAAAAGCATAGTGAGTGTGTGATTTGTGAGTATGAGAGTTGTGAGCATGAAACGATTTAGCATGAGAAGTGTTATGTGTAGTGTGAGTATGTGAATTTTTAGCATGAGAGGTGTGCTTTTTGGAAAACTTTTCTTCAAGTTTCTTAGTGTTAAAAGCACAATCTTTTAAAACTTTTTCAAAATCAACCATTTTAGTTTTTAGAGAGGAAATTTCTTTTTCATCAACAATAGGAGATTTTCCTTTACAAGAAACCATGTAGGCATTAAACTCATTTTGAATAGAGATAAGATTAGAAGAAATATCATCCTTTTCTTTAGAAACCATAGCAAGTTGATTTTTGAGAAAAGCAACTTCTTTTTGCAATTTAAGACATTCAATCTTCTTATTATCATAAGTTTCAGAAAGTTCAACAAAGGCATGAACAAGAACTTCCTTACTTAATTCATCATCTTCATCATCAAGAGGTTGAGGGGTTACCTTGGTGTGTTTGCCATGAAACACATATTCGCTACATCCGCCTCTTCCTCGGACTCGCTTTCCGAATCCCAGGTTGCCTTGTACGCCTTCTTTTCTTCCGATTTCTTTGGCTTGAAGGAGGAGGTCATCTTCTTCTTGAATTCCGGGCAATCCGCCATGATGTATCCGGGCTTTCGGCAATTGTAGCATATAATTCTCCTCTTCTCTTTGCCTTCAAATTTCCTTCAGAAGTTGAGCTTGTTCCTCCGGCACATTCTCTTCACATTGCGAACAAGTAGTGATAGCTCCTCATCTTCTTCTTCATCTTCTTCATCGTCTTCAAGAGTGGATGAAGACTTGAAGGCCAAGGATTTCTTCTTTACTGGAGCAGCCTTCTCTTGCTTTCTTTTCCATCTCATGGGTCTTTAAGTTCCCAATGAGACTAATGAGGTCCATCTCGTTCTTGTCGTTTAATTCCTTCAAGGTGGTGGCCTTTATCTCCCATGATGTAGGAAGAGCCCGAATCACTTTCCGCACCTTTTGATCATTGGAAATATCACCACCTAAAGAAGAAAGACCATTGGTGATTTTAGTAAATCGAGTAATCATACAATCAATGGATTCATCATCAATCATTTTAAAAGACTCATATTGGGACCTCAAGAGATCTATCTTAGCTCTCTTGACTTGTGAAGTCCCTTCGTGTGTGACCAATAAGTGTTGCCAAATCTCATAGGCGGATTGGCAATGAATTACCCGTGTAAGGTCATCCTCATTCAAGGCGGTTAAGAGGGAATTTTGGGCCTTGGAGTTAGCCTCATATTCTCTAAAGTTAAAGTCAGTCCATGAGCTCTCATCACTATCGGGTGCAACATAGGGTTTGGTCAATGATTTAGCCACTAAGCTACCTAAAGATTGCAAAAAGATAGTCATCCTAACCTTCCAAATAGGGAAGTTGAGTCCATCAAATTTAGGAGGGGTTTTGATGTTATCGGCCATGTTTACTAGTGATGACAAATGGAATGCAAATGTTGATTAGCAAATTTTAAGGATCTCTCTATGGATGTTAATCCAAAACCTAGAGTCCAAGCTCTGATACCAATTGAAAATCACCTAAAGGGGGGGTGAATAGGTGATAATGCTAATCAATGCACAAATTAAAAATTATGGAGCAACAATCTCACAAAGCAAGTGAATATAGCAATGAATGTAGAGAGCAAGTAATAAGAGCAATGAAAATAGAGCAAGAAATAAGAGCAAGTAAACCAAATGCAAACACCGAGATTTGTTATCGAGGTTCGAGCACCCAGCTCTACTTCCCCGCCTTTCCCAGAAGGATTCCAACCACTTCCACTATCACAAAGATGTCACAAATACACCGGAGTACCCAACTCCACAATCTCAAGTACAAGCAATCTCTGAGTAGTCAAAAGACCACAAACTCTCTCTTGCAAAATTCTCTTCCCTTACAAAGGTCCTTAGAGAAATAATGAGTAGGAATGAAGCTCTTGTGTGTAAGGAGAAAAGAAAATGAAATCAGAGAATTCTTGAAAGCACTTCAGAAAATGAGAGAGAATTTCAGCACAAAAACCAAGAAACCAAGTCTTTTTGAAAGCCTTAAACTTTTGGAAATTTTGATAATTTTTCTAGTTACCCACCTCTCCCTAAACACCCCTATTTATAGAAGAGGGCTAGGGTTAGGAGATAAACATATTTAAGGTTAATCAGAAAGTATTAGAACCAAAACATATCACTTAAACATAATTAAGTGAGAAAAGGAAAAAAGTTAAACCAGCTCAGAAAACTAGCCGTTACTGTTCAAACGGCTAGCACGGTCGACCGGCCCGGTCGACCGCTAGTTCAAAGAAAATAGTCATTGCAGGCTACGGTCGACAGGCCCAGTCGACCGAAACAAACAGAGAGCTCTGCTCTCAGACCGGTCGACCGGGACGGTCGACCGTCCAAAGACTTCCAAACGTGCACAGATTTGTGCACGTCGGTCGACCGACCCGGTCGACCGACTTCTAGCCAAGTCGACTTGTCAGAAGACTAGTCGACTGGATGAAGTCTGGAATGGACAGAAAAATAGTTTTAAAAATATTTTGAAAAATCTTTTAGCACTCCTAAAAATCACCAAAAATAGTTTTATCATTTTGCATTGATATATAAACATGTGGTAAAAAGTTTAGCTCAAATATCAATCAATATGAACTATTTTTGACTCTTATCATTTTTACCAAAAACCAAAAACTGTATTTTCTAAAACTTGGATTTTGAATGAAAAATACGTTTTGTCCAAAACTCTTCCAAATTCAAAAACATGATATTTAAACATTTTGAAGCATAATTCTATATACATGAAACATATGTATATCAAAGTTTTTGTCATAAATTCCCAATACCAAAATAAGTTTTGATAAAACACAAAACTTAAAACACATGATTATGTATATCAAAATAAGTTTGTAGGTTGAAGATTGTATACAAACTATTTAAGTTAGGAAACAAGATGTGCGCAAAAATGTGTGTGATAGAGCTTCAAACCTATTCACTATTCTTTAACAAAATTCTAAATAAAAACAAATCTAATAAATTATCTTGAGCAATCTTGAAGTCTTGAGCCATGCGATGTCTTGCTAGAGCCTTCTCTTCTATGTTCCTTCCTTGATGTGCAAAAAGCCTTCTTTGCTTCATGAACCTAGAAATTCTTGCAATAGCTAAGCAATGGCCTCCAAATATGGTACTAAAACCTGAAACTTTTCTAAGCAAACTAATTAGTACCAAAAGCACTTATTTGTTTTGTTATCATCAAAACTCTAAACAAATGGAGAGTGTAACCTTTTGGGCCAACAGATGAGATTGGCGTTAAAAATCTCGAGGCATATGGTGACTCTAAACTCATTGTCAGCCAAGTTCGCGGGGAGTACGAAGTCAGACATGAAGATCTAGTACCCTATTACAATGCAACTGTCCACATGGCCGGGAAGTTCATAAACTTTTACATTGACCATGTACCACGCAAGCAAAATGCGCATTCAGATGCACTGGCGTCTCTCGCTGCTTCTTTAGCCCTTCCAGCTGGAGTAGTAGAGAAAATATTTATCCACAGCCACGACCTGTATTGCCCGGGAATTGCTTCTGAGGATTACCAGAAGCCAATGGGAGATTGTCAAGTCAAAGAAGCTCTTGAGTCGTCAACCAGCCCAGAGCCTAGAGGCTGGCGATTCCCTTTACATTGATTATGTCTTGTATGGCATCCTGCCTGATGATACTAAAGAAGCGGCTGCCATTAGAAGGAAAGCCCCCAAATTCTACTATAATGCGATCACACGAACATTGTATCGTCGATCGCATAACGGGATCTTGCTTCGCTGCCTAACACAAAAAGAGGCCGAGGAGGCATTGAAAGAAGCCCATGGCGGCACGTACGGAGCCCATCAACCTGGCCCAAAACTTGGGGATCGGCTCTAAAGGTTGGGATATTATTGGCCCAAGATGATCACTGACGCTATCACTTATGCAAAAGATATCACGTCTGCCAAGTGCATGGTGATTTTATCCATCAAGCACCAGGGTACCTCCACTCGACAACTTCTACCTGGCCATTCGAGATGTGGGGCATGGACGTAATTGGCCCTATCAGCCCACCCTCATCAAAAGGACATCGATTTATTTTAGCCATAACTGATTACTTCTCCAAATGGGCTGAGGCCATTCCTTTGAAGGAGGTAAAGTCATCTGATGTGATCAAATTCGTTAAACATCACGTCATCTACCGTTTTGGTGTACCTCAGCGAATCGTCCATGATAATGGACCTTAGTTCGTCAGTCAGGCTTTCCAGAGATTCTGCGCTAAGTTCAGAATCTAGAGTGTGTCCTCAACGGCATACTACCCTGCCGCTAATGGTCTCGCAGAAGCTTTCAACAAGACCATTGGCAAGCTTCTCAAGAAATTCATCTCGAAAAGTCAGCGTGACTGAGACGACAAGCTAGGTGAATGCTTATGGGCCTATCGCACAACTGTTCGAACCCCAACTAAAGCTACGCCATTTTCTTTGGTATATGGGTGTGAAGCCGTGCTTTCACTAGAGATCCAAATCCCATCTCTACGTGTCGCCTTGACAGTAGAAATGACAAAGGAGGAGAAGCATCGACAGCGACTCCAAGAATTGGAGGCCTTAGATGATAAGCGTCTGCAGGCCCAACAACAAATCGAGCTCTACCAAGCCCGGGTTACCAGAGCATTCAACAAAAAAGTTAAGGTGCGAACTTTCAAGAAAGGTGACCTTGTCTTAGCCGTCAGAAGACCTATGGTGATGACACATAAGACAAAAGGAAAATTTCAGCCCAAATGGGAAGGACCATTTGTAGTAGAGTCAGTTTACTCAAATGGAGCATATTGCCTCATAACTTCAAACGGTGATACACTCATGATGCCGATCAACGACAGATTCCTGAAGAAGTACTTTCCTTAAATAGTACTTTTCCTCTGATCAAGTCAATATTACACCTCTGATCAAAGTTTCAGATCCAAGAAAAGTTTCTTTCTCTTACTAGGTCACATCACGATAGACCAGTGACAAGCTGATTGACCGCTGACTGCACTGTGATGTATGATGTACATATTAAGAAAGCAACAAAAGGTGAAACTTGAGTTTTAGCATTTCTACCTTCATTAACGTCCGACGCCTCTGGCGGCTAAGGACAGAGGAAAATGTTGGCCTCTAAGCCCAACATAAGTCTTCGACAACTCATCATACTGAGGGGAATAGCATGGCTAGCCCAACTCAAATGGTAGTTGGTAAAGGCACACCAAATCCGTTGATAGCTGAGAGTTTGCTAAAAATCCTAAGTGGACTTGGTCCCATGCCCTCCTCCAAAATCTCCTACCAATTCTCATACATGGAATGGTAGGTCCATAGAATACAGTCACTGCTACGTTAACATTATACCTCTGGCAATGAAAAATCTCAATACTCCCTAGTAAGTGTAAATCTTACTTGTCTCAACTCTATATGAAGTAGCAAGTCTTCCGATTTGTCAAGTTAACACTACATCTCTGACACTTCCAACTTCACTTATCAATTCTCATTAATAGAATGATAAGTCTTCAAAATTGCTTATATCGCAAAATCAATTCACTGTCAAGTTTAACATTACACCTCTGACACTTTAAATTCTACCTGTCACTTCTCATCAATAGAACGATGGGACCTCAAATTGCTCCTATCTCGAGCCCAATTCTGTAAAGTTAATACTACACCTCTGATAAATTATTGTTAAGTTTAACATGACACTTCTAACAGTGATTAAGTTGCTGCCAAGTTCAATACTAAACCTCTGACAGTCATTTTCCCTCAGACTTTCATATCGAAACTGAAATGAACGATGCTAAGTTTAACACTACACCTCTAGCGTCTGGGTCATTGCTAAGTTCAACAATACACTTATGGCCATGACTTTCTCTCGGACTTCCTTGTCGAAGTCAAGATGACCAATGCCAAGTTCAAAATTACACCTCTAGCGTTACCCTCGCTGCCAAGATAAACATTACACCTATGACAGTGACACTTTCAGTTTTCCCCAAATAAAGCTGAAATACTTTTGAGTTAAGTTAATATCACACCTCTGACTCACACCCTTGTCAAGTTAACATCACACTTCTGACAAGATTTAATTCAACCCGTTAAGTTAATATCACACCTCTAACGGTAAAGATTCTCCTAGATTCCCCGCGAGTCTAGTCTCACTTGTTATTCTTGTCAACAGAATAACAATCCCACTTCAAAACATTGTTAGGATAATATTACACTGTTAACAGTGTTTTCACTAAATCCCCAGCTGGGTCTTAATGAAGTTAATTCCAAACCTCTGATGAAAACTCGTCCTCCCTGGGGGTATAAATTCCACTTGTCATTCTCATTTATAGATTGGCAGGTCTACAAGAATTATCTTACTTCTGTCAAGTTAATATCACACCTCTGACAGCATTGTTGAATTTCCTGAAACGGGATTTTTCTACAAACTTTGACTCATTAAGATTATTATCATATTTTTAGCAAGCCAAAGATCCTTTACCTCTATTCGTCCGACTTTCAATGCAAAAAGGGAATTCAAGACAATAGAAGGAGATAAAAAAAAGTGTCGCTTTTATTTATGTCCATGTAGGACACCTAGGGGGGTGAATAGGTGATGGCTAATCTAATGGTCACTTAATGCCAAATAATGCGGAAGTACAAACTATTATGACCTAAACTAAACTCTTACACTAAACACCACGTATAACACAAGAGTGTTGCCGAATTCCCCGTGAAGGGCTCTGGACAAACTCCTCTAGATTCCCCTAGATAAGGGTTGAGGTGCCGCATTGGCTCTCTTGGTTGAATACAAGTGTTAGCAAAACAATCCCCAAGCAAGTATATCAATTAAGCGCAATATGAATATCAAGCATGTAAGGATAAGCACAATAAAAGCATGCAAGATATAAACAGGAGACAAAGAGAGAGAGAGAGTGAGCAATCGCAAACACAAGGGATTTGTTACGAGGTTTCGAGCACACTTGCTCTACATCCCCGCCTTCGACACACGAAGGATTTTCACTATTATCGATCCAACTGGATCACTCGGTGCCGCCACACCTACAACTCTTGGACTCCCTAGTCCGTACACACCGCAAGCCTACCGGCTCACCGAGGCCGCACCTCAAACAAAGAAGTTCGCACCCGAACTCGAAACCACCGAGTCCCCACTAGGACCTGAAATAATGCGAACACAACCGTCCGCCTCCTCAAAGAACAAAGATGAACTTTGGTGATCACAACTCTTGATCACCTAAAATCCTCTCACAACAAACTCCTATAGGTAGATATAGCAATGGAAAGCTCAAGTGTTGGTGTGAGAAAACAAGAAAAGAGATGGAGGAAAACTCAAGAAATCTCTTTTTAACACTCTTGATAAACTCCCCTTTTGATTGGAAGTATTAGCTCTCAAATTAGTGGAGAAAACTCTTTTAATGGAGTGGGAAAAACTGGCTCAAAGTTCACTAAAAAACTTGTTGAAAAACAATGCCCAAACCCCCAAATTTATAGGGCTAGAAAAACTAGCCGTTGGGGTCTGTCAGGCCTGTCAGTCGACCGCCCGGTCGACCGGCCAACGGTCATATTTCATACCGTTGTGCCTTCGGTCGACCGGTCGGTCGACCGAGACCAAGCCAGGATACAAAAAGCAAGTCTCTCTGTCCGGTCGGCCGCTCGGTCGACCGGGGCCTTTCCAGAGAGCAGAGCTCTCTGGATGGTCGACCGGGTCGGTCGGCCGGCCATCCTGCCAGATCTGGCGTGCACGTCTGTGCACGTCTGTGCACGTCGGTCGACCGTCCGGTCGACCGGCTTAAGCCAGAACAGAAAACTTAGGGATTTAAAACTTGGTCTTTTTGGCTAAAATAAAATCCCATAAAATACTAAAAAAATCTACAAAAATAGTTTTACCAATATACTTTGATAAACAAACATGCTTGCACAAAATCAAGGCATGTTACAAATGATTTGGACTATTTTTGTAATATGGAAAAATTGGCTCAAATGAAAAACAGTATTTTCCAAAACTAGATTTTTCCAAAACTTGTTTTTTCAAAACTTTACCAAATACAAAAACAAGATATTTAAACTCATTTGAAGGCATAGAGTGTATGGATATGATCCACTACACAAACATGGTGAAATATCTATGTTT
This sequence comes from Agave tequilana, assembly GCA_038442645.1. Lineage (NCBI taxonomy): Eukaryota > Viridiplantae > Streptophyta > Magnoliopsida > Asparagales > Asparagaceae > Agave > Agave tequilana. Next base: position 18,363 of record JAVJIF010034643.1, read on the forward strand.
TTGACTTTAAGCACTAAACATGGTTTTGGATAAAAACATGTAAACTTTGAATACCAAAAACGAAACATGTATTTTCTAAAATAGAAAATCTTTTGTAAAAACAAAACTATCAAGAGTGTGTGTGTATATGTATACTTGAGCAATCCACCAACTACTCTATCCTTTACATTTTATCTAAAAACAAAATCTTCTAAAAACAAACCTTGACACAAGTCTTCATCTTCTTGAAGTCTTCACTTGAAGCCTTCTCATCTTCTTGACTTGGTCCAAACATGATCCAATGGCTCTTGGATCAAACCGTGCTAGCTTCAAAACTTGACTTCAAATCCTTTGTTGAAGCTATGCACCAACTAAGATCTTGATCATAAATCTGTCACTAATTAAACACAAGATCATTAGTACTATAACTACATGAGTTGATCATCATCAAAACTAGAGTGATGGGCCTTCGGGCCAACAGTCCAGACATATGAAAGTGATACAAGACGCTATCTTATACAATAAGATTGAGTATTACAATAAAGGAGTACAAAGAAGTCCCTCTCTCAGTAAAAGGTTGCACTAACTCTTTGAAGCATGCTCACCACTCCAAATACAAGATGTTTGGAAGGGCGCCAAAGATGGGCTGAGCACTGTGGTGACGATCGGAGGTTGATTACATCATGATGCATGACGTAAACATCGAAGGAGCCCATCGTTGACCAAGAACAATGGTGTTTCTTGAGGTCAAAATGCAGCACAACCTTCTGATTCCACCTGACCAACTAGTGTAGGCCATGATTCTTCGTTGATGAACATCTCTACCACCAGAAAGTCATCTAATGAATATGAACTTTTCATCGATGTCACTTTTGGGGTAAGATTTACAAGGGAGGATTCGAGATCTTACAGGTGACGTCCTCTTTCTAGTGACCTACAAGAGGACCATACCCACCGCCATATCCACCGCCATACCCACTGTGACCATGGCAAACCCGGGGGCATGACTGGTGCATCGTGTCCAATGAGGTCTCGACGGATGTCAAATCCTCGTCTCCCATAAACAGGAGCCCTGACTTCTCCTCTAATGGTCGACCATCGAACAAGTTCGCTGGCCGATATATTCTCTCAAGGGCCCAGCGAATGTGCGAAAGGATGATTGAGGCTACCTGCGAGAAGTAAAAAAAAAAAACCAGAAGGTTAGAATTCTAAAACAGAAGAACTGAAGGACAGACGCGGCATAGCTGTGAACTTCAGACGCAGGGATGACCCATGCAGAAAGTCAAAATTCTATTATGACAGAAACAGACGCGATCAAAGTTATGAACTTCGAATACACAAAGTTCTGAACGCGGTCTAGTTTTAAACCCGTGTCTAAAATATGAGACGCGAAGAGAATCAGACGCGAAAATTGCCACGTCCTTGTTTGAGAAACAAGGGTTGCTACATTCAAGTCTGAAGCCTTCAGCCAGAATTAAAATTATTCTAAGTCAACAGCCTCAAACGTGAGCTCTATATGTAAAGCTCGCATCTCACGGTCCAGGTGCAAAGTCCATTACACTCGCGTCCAGGGGATTTTGAGTTAGAGTTCAGACTCAATCAACTCGCGCTTCATCAAGAAGTCTAAAAGGTGCAACTTCCAAATAATGAGCGCACCAGTCAGGCTTCAAGAGAAGGTCAAGAAGGTGAATCTCTTCAAGCGACAGCAAAACTGAAACCCAGTTGGACTGAGTATTTCATGGTTGACAAGTAATTCCTACCCGCAGAATAACCCTTTAAAGGTTGAACTTTCTGCATCAAGGTGCGGATATAAAAGGTAATCAGAGGGACGCTTTTTGATCTTGAAATCACTTGACAGTGATAATCTTCAGGAAAGATTAAAGAAAAGCATGAAAGCTTTGGGTCTTCGCTGTCCATGGGGGCAAATCCCATTGAAGGAAGAAGATGAAGTCCCTCAGAGCGCCTGCTCTTAAGGTAAACAGTCTAAGCAATGGACTGTTAAGGGGGCGAGGCCTATTTATAGGCAACCCATAAGGCCTGTAATTAATGGCACAATAATCAGAGCCATCGGCCTTAATTCCCGCACGATCGTCAAAGCCCAATAAAGAGCTGACGCGTGGATTGCCGTTTCGAAAACATCAAGGACACAAGTCCCCAATCGTTAACGCCGACTTGGCATTTAAAGATATTAACGCCAAAGCCCAATGAAGAGCTGACGCGTGGATTGCCGCTTCGGGAAACATCAGAGGACAAGAGTCCCCAATCGTCAACGCCGATTTAGCATGTAAAGATCTAACAAGATTTTTAAGACGAGCTGCATGTAACGCTTGGGAGGTTGCGTCAAGCGCAAACTCAAAGGTCGCGTCCTGAAACCTGCGTCCCTTCATGAACCCGAAGGCTGCGTTCTTTTCATTCCTGTTAAGAGATCCGTGACCGCATCTCTTAGAGTGGTTCAGAGCCGCGTCCCCTCAGCGAATGGGGTCCATTCCGAGGTTGCGTCTTGAGTTCACAACAACTTGCAAAAAACTTCAAAGCTGCCTGCCGAAGCTTGCGTCCTCAACGACCAGAGAAGGCCTATGTCGTTCACGTGGAGCCCGGAACTGCGTCTCCTTTACGAGATGACAGTCGTGTCTTTATCATAAACTCAATACAGCCTGAGTTTGCGCCTTATCAAGGGTCAAGAGACGCGTCTCTATTGAACCAGTGCCGCGTCCCCATCCATTATCTAGGGTCCATGCATCAGTTTTTGAGGAGCGTAAGATCGCGTTTCCACTGCATCCTGACAGGATCAAGGGCCGCGTCTATAGATCTGCGTCCTTTCATGAAGGCTGCATTCCCTTTATTGAAGAGCACAAGTTTGCGTTTCAGAACAACGCCCTTTTGTCCTTAAATCAAAGCCGCGCCCTTAATTGGAAAGGAAGGTTCGCGCGTCTTCCTTGATAAGCTTGAACGGCGTCTTCAGTAATGACCCAGGGCCGCGTCCTACAGGATCGCGTCTCCATTATAAATGAAAATCGCGTCTCACTCAAGAACTCAGTTCATCCTGAGTTTGTTGTTCATGGCCGACTAAAGACTACATTTTACAAACAGTCAAAGACTACGGCTATGAAAATTGAGTTCATCGACGGCGAGCAAAAAAAAACTTGAAGGGATGAAGATGGAGCAAAAATTTGAAGACTTTTATTGTTTGATTCATGATAAAAGTAATATAGACACTCTTGACAAATAGAGTGTTAAAAAAGGGGTGAACAATACAAAAGGGGGAAGAAGGCTAATAATCTTGCTTCGCCAAAGAACGGATTTGTTCTCTGAGACGGTGCATCTCATGTTGACGTGCCTTTTCAGCCTCCATTAGAGCTTGGACTCGCAACTCCTCCTCAGACAAAAATCTCTTCGCAGCCAGTTGTGCTTGAAGAGACTTCAACCTAGAGGAATGAGCAGAAAGGCCTTCTTCAGCCTGCATCCTAGCATTTTCTAGCTCCTCCAGCCTTTTTCTAGCAGCAATAAGCTTCTGCTTATTAATCTCGATTAAGGCTTGTGTCCTGACTATGGTAGCTCGAGCAGTGGTGATAACCTGCTCTGCATTCTGTATGACGATTTCAGATTCCTTGGAATCGCCAATCAACCTTTGATGGTCAGCCTGAAAATGCTGGAGGTGGCGGGTCTCTTCAGCTATTTGTTCCTCAATCTCCTTTCACTCATGTTCTTGAGCGGCAAGAAGCTTATTCAGGGTTGTCCGAGCCTCGTCTACTAAGCCAGCATTCTCCAGAGACTTGAGCTCCCTCAGATGGTTTCCCAGCTGCTCCACCAGCATCAGGCATGCCCTAGCCTACGAGGGACTCCTAGTATGACCGATGTTCTCGATCTGATTTTCGAGAAGTATTCGGGCAAACTCGAAAGAGCTGCCCCCAGAAAGGATGAGGTCAATACAAGATCGCATGGAAGTAAAGAATTGCTGTACCATTTGACGCGCTAGCTCTTCTATGATGTCATTAACTGGAGAGAACTCTGCTGATGTACTTCCGGACCCCCTTTCCATGACAGTGTGAGAGACGGGAACCAGTTCAGCTGGTACAGGAGTAAGGCCGACGATAGGTTCATCAGGTACTGAGATGATCGCCGACACTTCCGGGGCGGTTATGGTTGTAGCGGCCTCCGCTGCGACTGGAGTAACATCAAACCTTGCGACATCGGGTTCCCCGATCGAGGTTTGAACTGTACTGCCTTCTGCGTCAATACTTGCCACAGAATTCTCTGTTTGAGCTCCTCTAGCGCTCTCACCGAAACATCAGCCATGACAATAAAAAGGAGAATATTCAATGCGTTAGTATTCTCTTACCAAGTTGAGGATCTGAAGATGGCAAATTCCTAGGCAGATCTTGTAGGGTTGAGACCTCCTGGACGTCGACAGTTGCACTCTCTTGAGGCATTCCGGTAGTAGGAGCTCAAGGCCCTCCTGCTGGGCCAACTCTTGTATCATTTCCTCAATCTGAGAGGTTGTAGCCTCACTGTCGACAGCCAGCCCTATAGCACAAAGTCAAAAGGAAATGTCAGAACCCTTCCCTAGCTAAAGGAGAAACCGGTTTGAAAAGACAAGGAGAGTACCTTCAGTAGCAGCGATCGTTGCTATTGGTGAAACCGTCACAGGGTCATACCCTTGTATCTCTTCCTCCAAAATATGCGAGAATTTGCTCGTATTTGGAAGAGCGGGTTCATCGCCAAAATCGACTATCGACTTCATCGCTAGAATAATATCCATGCTCTTCTGACGATGAATATGACAGTTCAACACAGGAGGCCTTAGCGATCGAGACCTTACCACCAAGTACCCCAGTAGTAGGGCTGGGATCGACATCCCGCGAGCTGGGTATCAATACAGTAGGAGACACAGGTTGTTGCACCTCATCCCTTCTCTCTTGAACTGAAGAAGACTCTGGCCGAGTTGAGACCCCTGGAATCTCAACATCATCTCTTCCCACCAGGTCAACTTCGGATCGCTCAGCCTCCTCAGCCATGACGGATTCACCTGCAAGCTCCCCTTCTTCTAAGATCACAGGGCCCCTGCTGCGTAGTCCGCGAGGATGAAGAAGGGGGATCTCCTCTTCCTCTTCCTCTTCCTCCTCCTCCTCTGCCCCTCAACACCAGAAGGGACTACCTCGGGCATTGAAGCTTCAGCCTCTGGTTCTCTCCTAGCCTTCTTCAGGATAGGCTCACCCTTGGAAGTAGAGCCATGGGAATGTTTGGACACAGCCTACCGACTCTTTTTAGCGGGCTGCTCCTTGGGCGCTGCTGCTCTCGATCCCGTCCCTGCTTCCCCCTCCTGCTTCTTTCTCGGCTGCTTGGTATTCCTCCATGCCTCGCGCACGTTTGTTGGACTCCAATTTGTCCTTATACGATGCCTTAACGCTCTTAATGCATGAGATATTTATTGAGAAATCAGGCATCTTGATAGCCAGAGAGTACCAAGTACAGAAGCTAAGGCTAGTGTAACAATTGGGCGTCTTGTGAGGCAAACTGAAAACAGCTTTTGTCCCTCCAGCCACGCTATAATACCATGCCCGAGTACCTTCAAATAAATTCCCGCTGAAGGAGAGATTAGCATTAGGGTTACCGACATATAATTGATCATAGCCGAACTGTCGAGCAAAACGACTCGGCATATAAGGCTCGATCGTACATGAGTTCCCTTGCCGAAAGAGCAGATACCCGAGCCGAATATTAATCAGCCACTAGAAGACTCCTGATAGCAACCTTGTGAAATCATCTGGTCCCGCAAAGTCAGCAAATTTATCCTCGTAAGATGCACTGGCAATCTCGAGGAAGCAACGGTCGAGATGATAGTTCGAAGCGTTTAGAATACATTTCCGAACGAAGAACATGTAATAGTAAGACCAGCTTGAGTTCTCCAGCTTCTGCACAAAAGGGACAAACCCCTCGGATAGAGGCACCGCCGTCATCAGTGAAAGGTAGTGCATAACGTACCAAGCCATCAAGTACGTATATGGAAGCTCTTTACTCTTGGCCTTCCCTTCGAGTCAACCTCTGGTCTACCCTTGGAGTCGATAATGGCTTCCACTTGGCACAGGCTTAACCAGAGCCCGTAATCCACTTTGAATTTCAGCCATTGCTGGAAGGAGGGCGATAGACTTGCCGTAGGCCAACAAGATCCGCCGGGTACACCACATCGGCAACAATTACTTCATGTGATAGTGTTGGCACCACGCAGCGCTTAAACCATAGCATAAGAAAGCCCGCCAATAGCGCCCGGTCAGAAATGGGAACTCGGGCTTGATAATGAAAACTTTCAAAGACCGTATCAGGTTTGAAAGTATCTTCATTTGACTCCGTGGTGTAAGAGCTCACAGAGGCGTCAATCCTCTCAGCAATTTCTTCATCAGTACTAGGAGCCAGGCTGGTCACTGGGCTATCTTTCTCATTTATACCGTTGAATAGATAGCTTGCCCAGGACATCTGCTTGACACTCCTGGTTCTCAAGGAGGTTGTTTGACCACAGATGTGGAAGTGACACAACACTTCCCAATATGTCTCATATACTTGAGGGCTCTCCTTCTTCAAGAGATGAAGCTCTTCAGAAGTCGGAACGTATTCTTCATAAGGGGCGTCTCCCTTAACAAGGCCCGAAACTTCATACAGCTCATGAAGAGCGAGCCCCATCTCTCCAGCTGGAGTAAAAAATGTCCCCGTTAAAGGATTATAGTGCTCCAGGATGCCATAGAAATTATGGGAACTCTGCGGGAGGCCATACTGCACAGCCTTGACCGAGTGGTACAGCCCCACCTGTTCCAGCTGAGCTCCAAGTTCGACAAGGACAAATCCAACCATCCTGCCCCACCAGGATCTGTTAGAAGAATGAACCCACCCAAGCGGGCGAAAGTCGACGGGAAAATCACCCCTGACCTTCATGAACTGGTTGATAAAGGTGGTGTCGAGCTAAGGAGTTCTCCCTTCGGATATTCAGACCTGACCAATCCGGGAACAAACCAAAGACCTCTTTTTCATGACCGGCAGAGTGTATTTCTTTGGCACCTAGTCTGCCGAGAGAGACACCGGAGACAAATCGGGAAAGATCCCAGTCCATCGCACAGTGAACAGACATATGCTGAAGATAAGATAGGGGATACATTCTCTCCATATTAGGAAGAAAGAACCTCCTATCCCCTATCTGACGGAGCCACTTATAATCTCTGTCATGTAAAGTCCTATCATCCTCGTCGATGTCATCACCAAAGAAGAAGACAGGCTTCTGTAATGGAGTGCGCGAATCCGTCTCAAACACTCCGTCAGAGATAATCTCCCGGAGGGTCATCATACTGGCCATGGAGATCTTCTCCTTTCGCTCCTTCGACTTATCAGTAGTTACAGGAGCAGTTTTCTGCAGCACAAAGGTCAGGTTATGATCAGCGCCGCCTACATGCCCAAAGTGGCACTTTTTGGATAAAGGATTGGAGGAGTATCGTACTGCAAAAGAGAATAACACTTGATCAGAAATATGAAAGAAAATGGTTAAGTGTTTGAAACTCAAACGCAGGAATGAATCCAGACGCGGAGATCATCAATATCTGCGTCCAGATTCAAAGATCGTGAAGCTAGCATGATGCCCGCATTTTAAAAATCCAGGACTTAGAAAAATTTTTAAGTATCGGACTCAGACGCAAGATTCATTAAAACTTGCGTTTGATCTTACAAGACGCAAGAATCGTAAGAAGTCTGCGTCTGAACTCCCCACATTTAGAAATATTCTGAGCATTGAGTTCAAAACGCAAGGCTCAATGGGGCCCTGCGTTCAACAAACAGATACGGGCTCAAGTTGATAAAAGATGCAGAGGTCGTCAAACTCGCGTCTTGTCTATCAACTCAAGAACCGCGCCTGAAGATCAAACACGGGCATGAGCCCGCGTTGGCAATTCACATTCAAAAGGGACTTAAGAGTTAAAAGAACTCTATAAGCCCCTTCAATGGCGGAAACCAAATCAGATGGTTTTATTACCTGAAATAGGGGCTTCCTGCATGGAGGAACCACTCATTTGGGTCTCAGGAATAACAGCCTTCGAAGACGAAGCAGTATGCTTGGCTTTTGATGCCATCACAATCGTGGAATCTGTGTTGAAGATGGTAAAAACGAAAACAAGCTTCGAGCTTTTCTTAACCCTAAGAGGCTCAAACGAAGAAGAAGAGTCTAATGATGACTCTTGAAAGACTGTTGTCTTTTATAGGCACAGGAGATACGTGGCGCTTGGCTCAACGCCTAATCCCTGTCTGACGCGTGACAAGCATATTAAATGCAGCGCGAAATTCGCGCGCCAAAAAGAAAATGTCCACTCAATTTTACTGGACACGTGGCAACGCGCCCACAACACGGATTCGTGTTCAACAAAAAAATCGCGTCCCTCCGAAGGTCGCGCCTTTTCAACTAGGCCAAAGCCGCGTCTACTTCACAACAGAAAAATCGCGTCCCTCCGAAGGTCGCGCCTTTTCAACTAGGCCAAAGCCGCGTCTACTTCACAGAGCGACAGCCGTGTTTTCATCCCAAAAGACGCATCCCTACAGAAGGCGCGTCTTTAAAGAAGCATAACCCCTGCGTCTACAGGACTTGCATTCAGTCCTTACTTCTGCAATTCAGTTCAACAGTACACTGGCACAAGCAGATGACTATTCACCCCTACTTCAAAGTACACCAACAACAAGCTCAGAGCACTGGGGAGGTCTAGACTGTGTATCTAGACACTCGCCACAATCATTTTTAGCGGCTTCAAAGGGTTTCACAGTACACTCACGAAGACCATATTCCAGACAAGATTAAGTTCAGAGCATCTCAAATGATTGTCAGTCCAATCATGAGAAGTATGAATCAACTAGAGTCCAAAGTATTTCGAAATCCGTCCCAGTCAACCGCGGAATATCGAAAACTTTGGAGGGGGTTCTGTAGGCTGTCTAAAAATTACTAAAGACAAGTCATCAAAAAGCAGAGTCCAAACTCCAGACGCAGGGCTAATCATAGCCATCACTGCAGCACAAAGGTGCGAGGGTCGAAACCCGCGTCTCAGCTTCACTGCAGCACCAAGGCGCGAGGGTCGAAACCCGCGTCTCAGCTTCACTGCAGCACCAAGGCGCGAGGGTCAAAACCCGCGTCTCAGCTTCACTGTAGCACCAAGGCGCGAGGGTCGAAACCCGCGCATCACTGCAGCACAAAGACGCGAGGGTCGAAACCCGCATCTCAGCTTCACTGCAGTACCAAGGCGCGAGGGTCGAAACCCGCGTCTCAGTTATAACTGCCCTTGTTATAGGGTCAATCACTGCCCACATAATGAGGAAGTTAACCCCCATTATGGAGCATTTTTATGGGGCACGTTCACCCCTGAAACCTCTATAAATAGCCCCGTTGCTATTGAGAAGGGGTTGGTCGGTTGATCAGATAATTCCTGGAGAGGAACTTGGCTTGTAAGCTATAGAAGCCCCGAGACCTCCACCAAAAAAAAGAAAGAGAGTCCAACTCTTCAAGCAACTTGCTGCGTACAAGTTAATCTTTGCTTATAATCTCTTTGAGATTCCTGGTCGACATGAGCTGTGTTACTCCATCTGCCATCTACAGAGAAGATTCCCAAGAAGTTCTGACGTTCACCCGGTCAACGAAAAATAAGATTCACTTTCCACTGCCACCTCAAGAACCCAGCATTAAACAAAGGGGAGATTCAAGTCTCAACATCTTCCCTATCTTGTAATCGGAGTGAAAATCCACTGTAATCTTTCATTTGATTCAAGGAAATTTTACAAGGAACCTTCTCCCGTCGAACACAGGGTTCAGAAATGCGGAGCTCACGTTGTGTAGAACAGGCGCAGCTCTCGCGTTTTGACTTTGAAACGTGGGTCTCGTGTCTTTACTGAGCAGAGACGCGAGCCTCATGTTGCTGATTGTCACGTTTGGTTAGCGACGGTTGAGACACGCGGACTTTCTCAATTCTGTGTTTGGTTGCAGAGACGCGGGTCTCGTGTCTCTGAGAAGAAGCATAGCCCTCGCGCTGCTGAATGTTACGTTTGGGAAGTGAAGTCTCAGAAACGCAAGCCTGTTGGGCTTCGCGTTTTGGTCTCCATACGCAGACTTCGCGCGTCTGATGTAACTTAGAAGAGACACAGGCTTGAGCCTCGCGTTCTGTATCTGCTGGACAGTTGGTTGTTTCAGCTTCTTGTGCCTGTAGTTGAAGCGCGCGTCGTCTCTATCAACGTTCAGCATTCCGGTTACACCCTACGGGTTGCTGGGAATCCCCAGTAACCTGGAACTGAGGAAGAGGATGGGAATGAACAGGCTGAACATCAGCAACGGTAACCTCGCGAGTCTCGTGGGAGACGTTGACGCGGGTGTTACGTGTGATGTGATTAGCCATGGCACTCTTCTTATCAGTCACGTCTGAAGGATCTCAGAGCGGATTTGAGAGCGAGTCCCTGAGGATACCTTGCGGTACTGCCGCGTCGTAGGGCTCTTAGAGCCAGAAGAGAGGAACTCTTCATACTTCTCTTGGTCGAACTCTACGACAAATGATTCGACCATTTTCCCATGTAGGTGGCGTCACCTTGTGCCACGACTTGCTCTTCGGTAGAGAAAGTGTTCCCCAACGGAGTCGCCATATCTTTTTTGGTGGGAAAAAATGGAAGATCGAGGTGTAAATTCTTTATTTGATTGTAAAGAAAATTACAACGGATCAATAATCCTTTTACAAGAGAGGGGAGATATTCAAGCTCAAATCTCCCCTTTGTTTAATGCTGGGTTCTTAATGTGGCGATGGAAAGTGAATCTTATTTTTCGTTGACTGGGTGAACGTCAGGACCTCTTGGTAATCCTCTCTTTGAATGGTGGACGAAGTAACACAGTTTCTGTCCAACAAGAATCTCAAAGAGACTGTAGGCAAAAATAAACTTATACGCAGCAAGTTGTTAGAAGAGTTGAACTCTCTCTTTCTTTTAGCTAGAGATCTTGGTCCTTCTAGGCTTACAACCGAAGTTCTTCTGACCTAAGATTTTTTCCGACTCCTCTTCCATAGCAAACTGGGCTATTTATAGAGGTTTCAGGGGGTAAAAGTGTCACCTAAAAATGCTCTATAATGGGGGTTAACTCCCTCATTACGTGGGCAGTAATTGACCCAGTAATGAGGGCAGTTATAACTGAGACGCGGGCTTTGGGCCTCGCGTTTTGCCATTGAGGTGATGCTTGAGAAACGCGAGCTTCAAATTCTGCGTCAAGCTTCACGTGAGACGCGGAATTTGGACTCTGCGTCTTGGTACTGCAGTAATGCTGAGATGCGGCTTTCATGCTCCGCGTCTTGGTTATTGCAGTGATGTTGAGATGCGGGTTTCAACCCTCGCATCTTGGTGCTGCGCTGGTGGCGATGATTAGCCTTACGTCTGGAGTTTAGATTCTACTTTTTGATGATTGTCTTCAGTGATTTTTAGATAGCCTATCGTTTCAGACCCGTTCGGAATCGCCATTTGAGTTCTATCTGAAGTATTAATCCGCAGCTGAGTCTCGGAGATACTGGGAGAATTTCACCGAATTCGGACAACAAATCTGATCTTCAGGAGCCCCTGTTTAGTACCAGTATTGTTCCTGTATTTGAATATCAACGTTTCAGGCCACATTTCCAACCTGATCTAAGCGAAGTTCGAGCTGTTGAGATTATTGGGTAAGTTTGAGCTAATGAACTGAATTTCTTCCATAGGCATTTACTTTTGTGATCAATATATGTGTGTGAATTGTCCTAGTCGATGAGATGAGAGTTGAGGTAAATGCCAAATTGGAGTTATGGAGGCAAACTTTAGAATCTCAAGGTTTTATATTAAGTAGGGCAAAAACAGACTATATGGAGTGTAAATTCAGTAAACAGGGAATCCGAGATTATAGTATTGTAAGACTAAATGGACAAGAAATACCGATGAGTAGTCATTTTAAGTACTTAGGTTCTATTATCCAAAAGGATAGGGAAATCGATAGTGATGTTAACATAAGATCCAAGCCGGCTGGTTGAAATGGAGGAGCGCAACAGGAGTTTTATGTGATTGTAACATTCCGTTATGACTGAAGGGAAAGTTTTATCAGACTGTTATTAGGCCAGCTTTATTATATTGGGCTATAAAGAGATATCATGCCCAGAAGATAAGTGTAGCAGAGATGTGCATGCTTCATTGGATGTGTAATAACACGCGGAGAGATAAGGAGAGAAACGAGGATATTCGTACTAAGATAGGTGTAGCTTCTATAGAAGAGAAAATGAGAGAAAATCACCTAGGGAATCCGAGATTATAGTATTGTAAGACTAAATGGACAAGAAATACCGATGAGCAGTCATTTTAAGTACTTAGGTTCTATTATCCAAAAGGATAGGGAAATCGATAGTGATGTCAACATAAGATCCAAGCCGGCTGGTTGAAATGGAGGAGCGCAACAGGAGTTTTATGTGATTGTAACATTCCGTTATGACTGAAGGGAAAGTTTTATCAGACTGTTATTAGGCCAGCTTTATTATATTGGGCTATAAAGAGATATCATGCCAGAAGATAAGTGTAGCAGAGATGTGCATGCTTCATTGGATGTGTAATAACACGCGGAGAGATAAGGAGAGAAACGAGGATATTCGTACTAAGATAGGTGTAGCTTCTATAGAAGAGAAATGAGAGAAAATCACCTACGATGGTTTAGTTATGTGCTACGTAGACTGACAGATGCGCCAGTCCGGCGAGTAGAGTATCAAATTAGGGCAAGTTAAAAAAGCGCAGGGGAGATCGAAGAAAACATGGATGGAGGTAATACGATAAGATATAGAGGCTAAAGGTTTTAGTAAAGGCATATTGCTCGATAGGAATGAGTGGAGAAACCTGATCCATGTGCCCGATCCGGCGTAATTCCCTTTTGGTTCATGTAGCCTACCCCAAATACTTGGGACAAATGGCTTAGTTGTTGTTGTTGTTGTTGTTGTTGTGTATCATTCAGTTAATTGTTGCAAATCTGCCCAGTTCCATTCATTGTGGTGTTTCACTTTGGCAGTGATATATGTAATTAACATGAGCTAAACATCTTGATTTTCCTGGTTATTTGTCATCCAAGCTAAGCATTGGAGGTCAATGGAATCATGTTTAGATGGAAAACACGAATCAATGAACAAGTTTGTCATAAATTGACCGCATAAGATGGCACAAAAACAACTGGATCCATACACTTGTTTCTTGACTTTTCTCAATGAATTGAATTGAACTTCACAAATTCAACGCTCCTCTTTTTTTTTTGTCAAAATTCAATGCTCCTCTTATCATCAAGCATGCGTCCTGTGATGATGATGAACTTTAGCTTGCCACCAATCAGTTGAGCTCTCTCTTTATATATATAAAACTTTAGCTTGCCATCAATCATCTCTCTCTCACACATACATCACTCCATCACTCATAAACAAAAACAAAAAAACAAATTGTTTGCATACTAGGAAACCGCTAATTAAGAGAGCCCCCTTTGTCCTCGACAGACACTAGAGCTTGGAAGCACCGCTGGGCCCCAGTCGGTTTGTTTCCTGGCATCCACCCCAGTGGGGCCGGCAATAAATTTGACATTTGGCACCCAAACCCCCACGATCCTCCTCATTTTCTACCGCTACAAATATGTTGCTGTCGCATGAGCTGACGATTTCAAAAATAATTGATTCTCCAAGCTCACACACACATATACCCCCCCCCCCCCCCCCACCACACACACACACACACACATTAATCACCATGTCTCTCCTCCTCCTCCTCCTCCTCCTCCTCTTCAAACCATCCGTCCCTTCGCCCCAACTGCGCCCGGGGTTCTACCACCGGGCGTGCCCGGCGCAGAGCCAGCCGTCAGGGCCGTCATGCGCCGTGCCATGGCACGAAAACCGCGGAGCGCGGCCTCCGTCATGAGGCTCCAGTTCCACGATTGCTTCGTGAATGTAACATGTCTATGTTTTTTTTTTTTTTTTTTTTTTTTTTTTTTTTTTTTTTTTTTTTTTTTTTAATTTTTTTATTTAAGTGTAGCTTGGTTCTTGAGCTAACTCTTTTGTTTCTTTCTTGTTTCTTTTCAGGGGTGCGATGCATCGCTACTGTTGGATGATACAGGTAGCATGCTCGGAGAGAAGCTGGCCTTGGCCAACATCAACTCGCTTCGATCGTACGAAGTGATCGACGAGGCCAAGGAGGCACTGGAGAGGGTCTGCCCCGGGGTTGTCTCGTGCGCCGACATCATCGTCATGGCCGCCAGAGACGCCGTCGCCTTGGTACGATCAAATGGAATTATTAGTAGCTAACAAGCTTCTCATCTAAACGCACAACAATTTACTCATGTTTTGTGAATTGTACTCACATTTATATCTGTATGTAGAGTGGAGGTCCTGACTGGGAAGTTCGACTCGGACGGTTGGACAGCCTGACGGCAAGCCAAGAAGATTCAGATAACATCATGCCGAGTCCGAGAGCCAACGTCACCACCCTCATCGACCTCTTCCACCGATTCAACCTCACAGTCGCCGACCTCGTCGCGCTCTCCGGTTCCCACTCCATCGGCGAGGGACGCTGCTTCTCCGTCGTCTTCCGCCTGTACAACCAATCCGGCACCGGCGAGCCCGACCCCGCGTTGGACCCTGCCTACCGCCGGCACCTCAACCGGCTGTGCCCGAGGGGCGGGGACGGGAACGTCACCGAGGGATTGGACGGGACTCCGGCCGCGTTTGACAACCGGTACTTCGAGGACTTGGTGAGAGGGAGAGGGTTCCTCAACTCGGACCAGACGCTGTTCTCGGGCGATGCCGAGGCCCGGGAGCTGGTCCGGAGGTTCAGCGTCGATCAGGACGCGTTTTTTGCGGCTTTTGTCGAGGGGATGCTGAAGATGGGGGATCTGCAGTCGGGTCGGCCTGGAGAGATCAGGAGCAACTGCAGGGTGGCCAACAACGGCGACGACAACCCGACGCAGTCACAAGACTTGTGGTGGTCCGAAGCTTAAGCTCATATGTCTTTATCCAACTATATGATGCAAATGGGGACTTGCACTTGGAAATAAAATGCACTACTTTTTGTCTCATGATCTACTCTGAATCTACAAATGTGAGGAAAAAATCATTAACTGATATAACAATGATATGACCAAATTGAATTTGCATCCCAGATCAACTAGGCTTCTAAGCCAAAATCGGCATGGAGTGAAGCTCACATTGAAACAACAGCATCTTCCCTAAATGATTTTGCTTTCAAGCAGCAGAAAGCCCAACCAGAACACAAAATAAATCAGTTCAAACTTCAAACAGAGCTGTGGAAACAACACTTCTATCATGCAACTAACAAAAAGTAGTTCATGTACTATGAGTTCCAGTATCCTCAACCCTGAGGCCTTAAAAATGATGAGTGATGCAACACAACATCCCATATTTTAGACCTCAAAAAGGGCAAATAAGTTCCATACAGTCAAAATAGCTAAGCAGTCAAAATTACTTCAAACTGAGGACAAAAGCCACAAAAGTTTTAAGCTATTGCATGTTCTCAAATCAACCTATATCCGAGTTCAAGCAGAGACGGATGCCTTCTTGGCAGCGGCAGCAGACAGCCTGGATCTCTTCTTTGCCAAACTCTCACTCCGGCGGTCCCTCTGCTCCTTGAGCCTGGTGGCAAGGAGTTTCTGGTATTCGGCGGCCTCAGATTTGGCCTTAGCAATCCTTTTCTTCTTGTCTGCAATTCTCGCGCGCTTCCTTTGGAGGGTCAAGGGAGTGACAAGCCTCTGAATCTTTGGTGCCTTGCTGGCTTTCTTGCCTACAATAGCATATTGGACAAAACATTTAAAGACAAGCTAGGAACAAATTACCCAAAAAAAAAAAACATGAATCCAATACCAGCCTCAGGCGAGATATCTTTTCAATTTTTTTTGAACAATAATTAAAAAGATAAGGTCTTAACAAAAAAAAGTGATTATGTTTTTGATATATAAAGACACAAGGGGGAATCAACCACAAAACCAGATAGTACACGACACTTAAAAGGTTCCAAGCTTGAGCAACAAAATGATACTACAGGTCTAAAATGATATTACAGACCAAGACTTCATGTTGTTTTATAAATAAACTTTTGCAGTTAAGCAGTAAATAATTAGTTGAGCACATGTAAATAAAAACATGATGAAAAGAAAATTATCCTCAAACAATACACGAGAAATAAATTATATGTCAGTCTACTTTTTGGAAATAGAGAATGGATGCATAACAAGTAACAGATACAGAACCATGAACAAATTGACAAAAATCAACAATACGCGTTAGAATCTGGTCAACTAAAAGATGAATTCCAGCAAAATGCTGATGGAGATTACATGACACATGCGGCAATTTTGTGTTTTTCATCAAATGACAAACATGGTTAATGTAAATCTTTCCATATCAAGGACTCTCAATGTCTTTCAATCTGCTCATCACTGTGCTAAACAGCAGGTTTTAACCAATGTTCTAATAAGCGGGTTCAGTACGTGCGCGGTCCGAGAGCGCATAATGCTTAAATGGTTTAAATGGTGATCAAACGAATTACATATTTTATTATTATTTTAATATATAATAATATTATAATACTTAAAATATGCAAATATGAATTCTATAAACTCTCAAAAAAACATAAAAGATATAACAAACATAACTTGAAAATTTTAATTGCTAGTACTAAGAGGAATTTAAAAAGTAATAATGTCAATCAGTTCAAAGTACATCAGTGTACCTCCATTTAGAAAATAATAATGTATCGGTTTGAGTTCAGTTAGCTTAATGGAAATTCGAACCCATTTAGAAAATGATTGAATAACGTATAAACGGAAGCTAATTTATCACCGATTAGACGCTTAATCATCACTAAAGCGAATTAATCGCCTGGCCGAGTAATCCAACCGCTTTCTTCAAGTTCTATTCGATTTCAGGCCGAAAATATTTAAGCGGCCGATTAATCGACTGCTTAAACCTTTTTTAGAACACTGGTTTTAACTATCACAGTTACGATTATGAAGTATAAATTGAAAAGGTTGGAAACTAGAAAAAATTTTGTCTAGAAGAAATATAAAATAAGTCAAACTAGGTCCTACTATTAAGAAGTAGAACAATGCATGGTCTGACAACTATAAGCACCAGAGCATTAGTTAGCAAAGGTTAAAACAAGACATAGTAAAGAACATAAGTAAATCAAAAGTTAATGAAATCATCAAAACTTAATGAAATCACAACATATCATCAAATTAAGTGCACAAGAGATAAGGATTACACAAGGCACGAGAAATGCAGATTATGATTTGTGAACAACAAACCTGATTTAGTAGTGAAGGTTCGGCGATAGGTGTTGACATACTTTCTGACATCATCTTCCTTGGAAAGGTTGAACAACTTGCGAATTTTGGAGGCCCTCTTTGGTCCTCTCATCCTAGGCTTCTCAACATCAGTTAACCCAGGAAGATCATTATCACCTTTCTTAACAATGACCAGGTTCAGAACAGAGAGGTCTGGGCTAACAATGCACCCACGAACGGACTTCCTTCTGCGCTCGCCATTGCGCCTTCCATACCCACGGAAGCAAGGTGTTCCTGCCGAGAAATAACACAATAATTTCAATATTAAATACAACAGTTGTTGTGGGTTAACCTCGAAAAAATAGAATATACTCTCAAAACTGACAGAAGTGTTTTAACAATTATTGACTTGAGATGAATAGTCCTAACAACCATTTATTCACAAGTAGGTGATGGTTATAAGTATTCCCACAAGTATTGTTTTTTGTTAATTCAAAGAGAGAGCCCCAAGATCATATGATGGTTTCAGGCTGCTCAGATTTGGTTGGCTACATAGGTTAAAAATCAGGGTTGGATCCTATCAAACTAAAGTATTAAAATTAGAGAACCAAGTGAGGTTGGATAAGGTAACATTAAGATGACACTTATACAACAAAGGCAATAGGAACAAATCTTTTATTTATTAACTATTAGCTTCTCACTATCCCAAGAATGAGAATTACCACATTGCTGGATCTAGAATTGATGCCTGTTATACACTGAATTCAAGAATCACCTACTGAATGTGAATGGCAATTGGATGTCACAGAGGCAGGTCACAGACATCAGGAATGCTTTACTCTTAAAATGCATTCCTGAATGTGGGGAAAAAGATCATACTTCTCTAAACTTTGAAGATTAGGGTTCCTGCTAGATTAACACACTAGGTATGTAAAGACACCAGGACTTGGACTCCAAAGAATGACACTTGGATGTCAAGAAATTCTTCTGATGTTGAACACATAGGTCTTTGTGTTAAGCCATCTTAAGAGACAACTGACTGTAAATAAGATACATTTTTAACATACCTCTGTGGAGGAGCAAGCGGACACGTCCAGGTGTCAACACTCCCTGCTTCATGGGAAAACCCTGCTTGTCACAACCTCCCATGATCTTGAAAACATATCCATTGAATTCCTGAGTACATCCACACGAGAAAATGTCAAAAGGAACATTGCAGTCAAGTTCCTGAAAATAATCAAGTAAAAAAATGTAAATTTGGAACTGTGGTACATTTAATGTGATATAATTTCATACCTCACCAAGAGCATCACCAGAGACCTCCTGTGAGATCCTCTTATCATAAAAGGCGCGGCTATATAATATTAAAAAAAAATTCAGGTTACATAAAAATTGTTATGTAAATTCAGTATTAATAAATATGCAATACCTTGCAAACATTGACACAGGTAGGACCAACAAACTGCTAATGTAAACCAACCAGATTGCAAAAAAAACAATGGTTTCAACTTTCAATCGCTGCTGCACCGAGATCACAATTGAACAATCATGGAAAGCATAGTTTAATGACAGAAAATGGAGACCTAAAACTTGTTTACAATGGATTGCAAGTTACATATCCACAAGCCTATTTAATATCCAAGTTCAGATATTGAGGCTCAATGTCGAGTAATACTATAGATCTGCATGACTATCCCTTATTGTACATTTTCCCCAATCATCCTCACCCTGGGATCTTCTTGTTGTGCCTCCTTGATCTTGTTATACAGATCAAAACGAATACTTACTTGAATTAGTTGGCTCATTAAGTTGGAAAAATTTTCTAAATCTTTTTCATTTATTCCAAGGTATGCTCAAGGGGTAGAGCTGTAACACTCGGATTATTAAACCCAAAATAAATTTTTAATTATTCAATTGAGTGAATATCAAGAATGATTAGAGGCGATAATTTAATTACTTAGTTTGTAAACAATTAATTATTCTTAAGCTTTAAGCATATTTTAATGTGGGATGAGAGAGAATAAATATAAGTATATGCATCTCCATATACGTTTGTATATTTGTGTATGAAATATTATTAATTAATGAGAAATAAGGTCGGTTAAGAGAGTCGTTTGGACTTTGGAGTGATATAAAAATCAAAAATCAAATCATTTCATCACTTCACTCTGCAACTCTCCCTGCAAGCTAAATATTTTCCTCTGCAAAAACACTCCCCCACATGAGCTGATTATTCTCTTTGATTTATTTCCCCTACATGAGCTTCCATTTTATTTATTTCCCCACATGAGCTTTGCTTTATTTCCCAACACGAGCTTCCCTTTGCTTTATTTCCCAACATGAGCTTCCCTTTGATTTATTTCCCCACATGAGCTTTGATTATTTCCCCCATCTTCCCTGATTTTCTCTTTTTTTTTCCCTTTTTATTTCCTTTTCTCCATTAGATCCGGTCGAGACTCGAATTTGACCCGAGGCGGACGCGGACCTGAGGTGTCCCGAGCCCGACGCATGCTGCGCGTGAGCTAGAAGAAGAGTGGGATTTTGATGATATTTAGTGATTAATTAATTAATCACTTTTAGAGGTATAATTAATCTCTTTTTATGTAAAAATTATTTAATTAATAATTATATGCAAACACTAATTCTTATTTATAAATAACAATTTAATAAGAATTGCCGCGATGATTGCGCGAGCTTCATTGATATTGGGGAAATCGCTTAATCGAGCGAGTAAAATCTCTTTTGCTTGATTTTAATAATTTGTTTTCCCGTATCATATCGAAAACTTGATTAACTATAATATTAATTGACAAAGATAGTTAATTGTAATATTAATTATGAAAGTTAGCTAATTATAATATTAGTTGAGTATAGCTTGATACTCACGGTATAACTTGTGTACATTTGATAATTATGATATTGGGGAATCCTCGGCTCGTTTCACGGTCTAAATCCCAAATTGATGCAAATTATATAGTTTGATATATTTATATATATTGATCGAGATTACGGTGAAGATTATATCACTGGCAAGGGGTTGAAATAATGTATCGATGTCGGTAAACAATGAATAGTGAGTCTATTACCGAGTCATTAATAAACTGAAAGCTTGAGAAGTAGAGTTGAATACATGAATAAACCCAAATGAGAAAGTATGGTATAAAAATAGTATTGGTGATCAATACACGTATATAAAATAAATACGGGTGTGGATTATGAAAACTGAATCAATAAACCGGAAAATGTGAACTTGAGTAATGGTTGATATTAATATGCTAAACGATGTGTTATTACGATATACATGAGTTCATTGCATAGCAAGAAGAAAGACTGAAGGATGGGCGAAGACAAGGAATTTATATGTATGTGTACGTAAAATCATATATGTGTTATATATGTGTACTTGAATATATATATGCGTGTGTGTATGTTTATGGAGGAAGGGTTATGGTGGGAAAGGAGAGAGTATGTGCATGTGAATATTGTAATGTGCGCGTGCAAATTGTTATGCTCGTGTTACGAAGGGTGGTACCGGAAGGGGAAAGACGCGGTATTGTTAATATATATATATATATATATATATATATATATATATATATATATAGTGGTGGGGAAAGTAGGGAAGGAATTGTGCATACATGCATTGCATGTTACCAGTGTTGTGTTTGTGTGATATATGTATACAAGTGTACTGATATGAATAGTACTCTATCTTGAGTACAATATGATAAAAGATACTAGAACGACTATTTAATATGTCAAGAGCTTCTATGTACAAAGTGTTAAGATGAACCTGAGATGAACCTGAATAATACATACATTCGGTAAAATACGAAATATTATTACAAGACGCTAATAAAATAAATAGCTAAGTGAATTGGACTTTCCCAATTGATGAATAGAATCATTAAAATACATATTCCAGATGCTTTATTTTTATTACATCATCAAGCTCCTATTTATCTATGTTCATGTTTATTATCTTAGGCACAAGTCATGCTTAGTATTGTTATTTGTATACCACTTTTTGGATTCCTTGCATGACCTTACTCACTGAGTTGTCAATCTCACCCTTTTATATTAATAATATTTTCAGGTCGTGATAAGGGAAAAGGTCAAGCTTAAAACTTAGAAGGTGTTTCTTTTAGAGCTATATGAAGAATGAATCATGTGAGAATTAGTTGTGCTGTCACCTCTGAATAGTTCATGCTTGCATATATAAACGCTAAACTTGAAATGTATGGTATGCAATATGTGTTAGACTTGTGAGTTAGATAGTTTGATCTTTGTATATGTATGAAGATATATGCGTGATTGTTGGGCCCATTTGAGTTAGTATTGGGAATAGTTACTGTGTTGGGATTGTGAATGCCGAGAGGGGTACTCTCGAGCATATATATACACACACATAGAAAAGTGTTCCAAGTAGGAGGCGGCTTAAAACTCCAACATCCCGACACACATTAGCATCTTCATGTTCTAAAATTTATACACAAAAAATCACGTGATTTGGTATTTATTTACTCTTTTTCTTTGGGTTCAAACATTAACGATTTTTTGACAATAGAACAAAAAAGAACAATTAGATCAATTAGTAAATGAACTCCAAATCGCTTGATTTTTTATATGTGTATATCTTAGAACATGAAGATAATGTGCGATCGGATCGTAAAAAAAATCAGAATGTTGAAATTTTAAGTCGCCTCCTTAGATTATAATCTAAGGAGACCAACTAGGAACACTTTACCCATATATATATATATATATATATATATATATATATATATATAGAGAGAGAGAGAGAGAGAGAGAGATAGACTTGTATCCTTTCAAAAGGATTTGCTCCCGGATCCTTCCCACTCAAATTCAACCCTCCAACATTCGAATACAAGATCCACTCCGTTGAAGTTGATCTATATTATTTCAAGTATCTATAAACCAAAAATCAAGTGTTCTAAATACTTTTTGCCCATCCATCAAGCGACACAAAATGGACGGCCGAAAGTAGTGAGTTGGTTAGATCTATGTCTTTAGACATACAAATTCTCGATCCGGCCATTTCATTATGATCTAAACATTTAAAAACCCCTATAAACTAATTTTTGTTAGATTTCAAATGTTCTACACCGTTAAACTAACCAACTCACTATTTAGGCCGTCCGTTTTTTCCCTACTTGATGGATGGGCAAAAAGTATTTAAAACACTTGATTTTTGGTTTATAGATACTTGAAATAGTATAGATCAACTTCAACGGAGTGGATCTTGTATTCGAATGTTGGAGGGTTGAATTTGAGTGGGAAGGATCCGGGATCAAATCCTTTTGAAAGGATACAAGTCTATCTCTCTCTCTCTCTCTCTCTCTCTCTATATATATATATATATATATATATATATATATATATATATATATATATATATATTGTTAATAGTCAAGACTGTTAATAGCCGAAATTATATAATTGTAATACAGGACTCTTTAGTAGTTAAAGAGGAGATGCTGCAGAAAATTTAGAAAAATATTGGATATTATTATGTGGTTGGAGGATATTAATAACTGGGACCCTTAGAGTTGATATCATAATCTAGGAATTAGAGACCTCGTAAGGGAGCTCAACCTCATAAGTTTATCATTTTAACCTTTCATTATACTTCTACAAACAAAATTTATATTCAGTGTTTAAACTTGTGAAAAACAAGGGCGCAACTTAAGTCCGTACATTAAACTTTAGTAGATATTGCTAACCGTCAATTGTTAGATCATCGGATAACGTGAACTCCTATACTGAGGTTGGCATTTCATTTCATTCTATGAACAGAACCAAACTACTAGGATTCGAAAGAGCAAAAGTAGGACAGAGAATGCAATAAGACCATCCAGTAAAATCTTTGCAATAAATAAAAACCTTAGAACCATTTTAGGTTTAGTTATATATATTTTCTCCCACTTATACTAAACAGGGTAGAGTATCCAGAGATAATTCATAACATAAGGAGATTTTGGATTGCTAAGCATATTGGTATATTCAAGAGTCTAAGCCTTGAGGATATCCAGTTGAGCTTGTGTCTTGCGGTATGTAATCTTTGACTAGTTAATCTACTGTTCATTTCTAGAAAATTGGGTGGTGTCATGAGATATGCAAAGGACTAACTTAGCCCTGGACTGAATCAAAACCTAAAGCTAGGTAAGCAAACTGATCCACTTGAATCTAAATGCAATGGTATGGCCAGAACACAAGCTCGATGTGGAGTCAGGATTCATCAAGGTAGTACGAATATGAACAACAATTAGTTAGCAAACAAATATGAAATATAAATATAAGCAAAATGAGTTCGATAAAGTTCCTAGGGTGGAATAAACTCTGTTTCCATCACCAAAATCAGTAATATGTCAGTAATCATCAATATCCATATCAAAATTTCATTCTAATTAGGCCCACATGTTAGAAAGATAAAACTATATTATAGACTTGAGAAAACTACAAGGATAGTACAGCCTTACAACTCTTACTAACATGAACTCAAATTAAAACTGTATAAACCCTTGTGACAACAAATGAGAATTTAAGAATAGTGCTAAAAACGAATGTTAACCTAGTAGCAAATAAAACACTTATAATACACATAGCAATTCAAAGAATCTAAATTTAGTAAAGAACAGGTAAATGCAATGGCATCAAATGATTCAAGCAGAAACACAAAGATTTTTGTAAATGAAAAGGCTCACAGCTTCTGGTCGTCATCAATCTCGAGCTTTTTCTGGCAACCAGTGGTGGGATTGGCGATATTGAACTGCAAAAAGATAATTAAACAAAAATCCTATTAAAATCCACAGATTTGGACTAGAACTATCGAATCTAACATCAAGAGAATTGCAAAGAAAAGAGCTTTGGATCTAAACAATAGCATTTACCTTCATCTTGGATCAATCGGGACGATCGCCAGAAAGAGCTAGAGCAGCGGCGCGAGAAGAAGAGAGGAGGAGAACAAACCGCCGCCTAAAGTTTATTTGCTCAAAAGAAATTAGGGTTTCGAAGGCTTGGGGTTTATAAGCAGAGAGTGGAGATAGATTAGATCTGGGCCGTCCATTTTTAAGTCCTAAAGGCCGAGCTCTATGGGCTGGAGATTCTTTTGGCCCATGGTTTTCTTTCATTTGTTTGTTTACGAAATTTATGTAGGCTTTTACACTAATATAATACATGATATAATACAAAACCCAATCGACAGAGCGGCGGAGACGGACGGACGGACTCTCTCAGCTGTGTGTGTTTTTTTGGTTGGTGGTGGTGTGGGGTGGTCTCTCTCAGCTGAAGACGGACAGACGGACGGACAGCTGTACAAATTCATAAAGGAGTCACAGGAGGGAACCTCATTTTCATCAGTTTTGATAAAACAAAAATCAAATTATAAGACATTATTTTTCTTTTCTTTTTTTAAAGAGATTATAAGACATTATGATTATATTATTTTTAAAGTACTAATATGTATAGACAGAAAGACACTTGTTTGGCTATAAGAGTTGGTAATTTAGAGTTGGACTCTAAAATCTATTGGGATCCAACTCTTATACCAATTTTGAGCTAGTGTAAGAATTAAGCATTTAACTCCAAAATAAGAGACAAAGTGCATAAATATTTTTCAAAAAAAAAAAAAAAAATCAAAACTACCCTCTACTCCCCCATCTGTAGTTCTTACTTTTATAGTTGTTTTTAATTGCTTAAAATATGTGAGAGAAGGGAGAAAAAAGACGATGAGGGATCAGATAGAGAAGTTTGATTGTGATTTTGGCCATTTTTTTTTAACTTTTTTTCTTCTATTAATCCCATGAACCGGTTCAAATTTGAACCGAATATTGTTAAACATTTCAGAGCAAGTATTGTACACGAGGCATCTATTCAAGTAGCTGGTGACATGTAAATTAGTAAATAAGAATGATGAGGTTAAAGACTATAAGCATACGTTTTGTGGCCCAATTCCAGCCTATTCACTAGAGCCCGTTATCTTCTCGCCTAGTTTTTTTTCCCGCTAGTTAACCACTGTGCACCACCAGGATTCAACTGTATAATCAGAGACTGCGACAGCCGGACTTATATTAATTAAATGTATCGCGCACGCACGGTTTCGAAGTGGAGACCGACAGAGACCGAAGCTCTTAACAACTAGCGGCGTAAACGGGTCGGTTCGGGTCGGATCCATGCGATGTCCAAACCCGAACCCGATAAGGAATTCGGGTTCGGACTCGGTCTCAGAATCTTTTCTTTCTTATCGGGTTCGGGTGGGATTCGGATTTTAAATAGGTGCATTAAAGTTTTAATGAGAGTTATTTTTTAAAGTTGTATTTCGATTTATTAGATGCAAAATGAAAATTTATATACTTCGCTTTTATAATAATATGATCAAATTCTCATTTTATAATTTTATTAACTTAAATATAGTGAAATATATGACGATAAGTACCATTTTATAACATTTACTCTCTTTTCGGATTTGTTATCGGGTTTCGGGGTTGAAATAGTAATACGCAAACCCGACCCGATAAAGATTTCGGGTAGATTCAAACTCGATCTGTTAGTAAAAGATCGGATCGGATTATCGAATTTTCGGGTACCATTTACAGTTTTATCAACAACCCATGTTCTAGCCACAATGCAATTAACAGTCACTTTTTAACTGTCCGATAATTTCGGAAACCATGTTTCAGCTTCTTTAACCTCAAAGTTGCTTGTTAATTACCCTATAACACGCAGTAATTACACTTACTACCTAGTGATTACTCTTGTTACTTAGTAGTTCCCCTTAATTATCATATTACAGCTCCAAGAACAAAAAATACTTCTTTTTAGCACTTACATAATTCCAAAAAACCATCATTAGGTCGACAAGCAACTTATTTTGAATTTCTAGCAAGCCACAGTGGTCTTAAGATTGAGAATGGGTCGGACTCAGTTCGGACTCATAAAACCCGAATCCGGATTCGTTTGAGTTTTGCGGTCTAAGCCCAACCAATTTATATATCAAAGAAGGATTTGTAAGCGCGAATCTAAACTAAATAGGTCAAATTTGAGGGACAATCGGACCAATATTCTTACAGAATTACCAGGGAAAATTTCAAAATATGAAGGCAGCCCAAGAATTTTAAAAATATTTGGCAGAATCCAGTTCACACCTAGCAAAAGGCCCACATCCGCCGACCAGCGACCAGGGACCCGCTCTGTGCGAGCCATTTGAGTCGCACAGGGCGGTTCAACCCGAATTGACCCGCCCGCGTAAACGGGACAGGTCAATTCGTCCTGTGACGAATCAGGGGACGAATCAGATCGGGGAAAATTTTTCATGACCCCTTCTCTCTCTCTTTTTAAAAAGTCCTATATTATTATCTACGTGAGCGGGAAAAATTAGTTTCAGACCCATATTTTATTTATTTATTTTTTTTACCCTTAACAACTCAAAAAATTGCTATTGTTGTAAATTTGAAAATTTTAAAAATAAAATAATAATAAAATTCTAAACTGGTGGACCAATGTCGGCAAATTCGGGTAACGAATCGAGTCAAGAGACCCGATTTGTTCCCCTTTTACTTGATTCATATCGTTGGATCCGTTACGAGACGGGTTTCATCCCATCTCATAGGAGATTCGTTAGCTAATCGAGAGAAATCAACCCGATTCATAACGTTAGTCATCCCCACCAGTGACGGGTCACGGAATCTTTCGAATACGCAAACGGGCCTCCTGTCAATTTCTCAGAGGATAAATCAAAAAAGGTCCCCAAGTTACATCCATCGAATCGGTACAGGGAATCACGGAGTACAGCAGTGCGTTGTGCTGTGCCTGGGGACCACCCGCACGCTTAACCGGCCCACGTGCCTCTCTGCCTCCTCCCGCTCCTTAAAGCGGGCCCCACCTCTTCACCCCGAGCTGTCCTCATTTGAGTCATTTCAGCTACCACACACCACCCCCAAAAAGAAAAACATACTCCTACCACTTATTTTTCAAACCAAGAAAGTGACCGCCGTTGGTTGGAGGGTTGACGAGTCTCAGCCGTCCATTTTCGAGAATCTCTTTATCATTTTCTGACGTGGCATCTTCATAGTTATCGTCAGGGGAAAATGATGGCTTCTGATTGAAAGTTGAATGTTTTTTTTTTCTTCTTCTTTTATTGACTCAATGGATCTGAAACGGTCCAACTATTATCATGTACAACTAATGCTGCTATTTTATTAGAATAAAGAAAGACATAACAAACTTTACAAATAAAATCAGCATTCTTAATTTTCTACCACTAAATTGGTAATATATAGTGCATCGCAAAATTTTAAAACACGTATTTTACTTTTTTGACTATTTGGCATTAAAATTATAGCACAAAATGAGAGAAATCAAGCAATAGTACAAGCTTTCAACTTACTGAACATTATCAAAAATGTTTTTGAAACTCAAAGTAAACTAAAACAAATAATAAGCATATAAAATTATAACTCCATAAATCAGAAATTAAAACAGCTTTTATACAAAACTAAGTGCATAAAATCACATATTCTGTGGGCCCGTCTCCAAAAGTAACCAACAATTTGAATACCCAATTTGACAGCCTGGATCCTCCAAACTCAGCTGGCGGTCCCTAACAGAATACGGCTTTTCTGTCTAACCAGAATAAGCCACGTCAGCGTTCTTACCAAAATTTACTTTCTGGACACGTGTCTTATTATTACTCTCCAATTTAACCGTGTTTGCTGTTTGAGTCCTCACATCGCTACTCCCCCCTCCGCCCCTCGCGGACGACCCCACGAAAGAAAGAAAGGAAGAAAACTAAAAATAATCGCCAAACAGCGCAATTTCTCCTCAAAAATCCCTCTATATATATAAAAAAAAGGGGTCTCCGCTCTTGCCCCCCTCGCTTCTCTTCTCGCTCTCTAACAAGATCATCGACGTCGTCGGCTCATCAATGGCGAGCACTCGGGAGGAGAACGTGTACATGGCGAAGCTCGCCGAGCAGGCTGAGCGCTACGAGGAGATGGTGGAGTTCATGGAGAAGGTCACCGCCTCCGCAACCGAGGGGGAGGAGCTCACCGTCGAGGAGCGCAACCTCCTATCCGTCGCCTACAAGAACGTCATCGGAGCTCGCCGCGCCTCGTGGCGGATCGTCTCCTCCATCGAGCAGAAGGAGGAGAGCCGCGGCAACGAGGACCACGTGGCGGCAATCGGGGACTACAGATCCAAGATCGAGTCGGAGCTGAGCTCGATCTGCGACGGGATCTTGAAGCTTCTCGAATCGCACCTGATCCCCTCGGCGTCCGCGAGCGATTCCAAGGTGTTTTACTTGAAGATGAAGGAGATTACCACCGGTACTTGGCGGAGTTCAAGACCGGAGCAGATCGCAAGGATGCGGCCGAGAGCACGCTCTCGGCGTACAAGGCCGCTCAGGTACGTAGTTTCTACTCGTAGATCTGAAGAAGCTCTATTTTTGGTGTATTTTGTTCTTTTAGTCTTGGGATTTCTATTCTCGGTGGCAGATCTCGAGATCGCTCTTTTCTTTTCCCGATCTAGTCACGAGATCTTAGTAAGCTTCCTTGTTTTGCTTTCCATTTGACAAATTTTCGTTTGTTTGCCCACTTTTCTCTCTCTTCGATCTTTTTTGGGGAAAAGAAATTGCTTACTTTTCACGCTGATTTGAATCATTTATCGTATGCGGATTATTTCGAAGGTTCCAATCACAGTGGTGGAACTCTGTTTGCACGAATTTTACCCGAATTCTTGACATTCTTCTTAATCCAGTCCGTATCTGATCTTGCCATTATGTACGTTGTAGATTCTTTTGAGAAGAAACAATATTGTGTCAAACGATAACTTCTGATGTATTAACTTCTGATCTATTGAGGGTTGTTATCTTGATTTGACTAGGTTTCTTTCCTTTCCTTTTTCTAAATTGTGGATCTGAACGGAAATGATATGCCTTAATATTGATTTATGCTTTTTGGGGGAATGTTAAATTAATTTTAAAATTAATTATCAGTATCTTCACAATATAATCTCTTAAATAATGCAAATTTCGTGCGCTATGTGAAAACTTAGATTCGTGTTGCTAGAAAAACGTCTTTAAGTTGGAAATATTTGGTAAAATGATCTTGATAGACAATTTCTTTGATGTGCAGGACATTGCGGCTGCGGAGTTGGCACCAACACACCCGATCCGTTTGGGTCTGGCGCTCAACTTCTCTGTGTTCTTCTATGAAATCCTTAACTCGCCAGACAGGGCCTGTACTTTGGCAAAACAGGTAGGTAAAAAATGTGGTACTTATTGCTCTAATTTTCAGATTGTTTATTATTTGTTATGTTTTCCTCCTTAAATTTTGGGTGATTGATCTTATTGCTTGTGATTTATATTGTGCGATTCAGGTTAGGGCTTCTTTCTTGAATATTCAGTGGTCGATAAGTTTGTTGTAACTTTTGTTATTGTTTTAACTTAGTGGATTTAATTATGAGCAAGATTCCACACTCTGCATTTTAATTATTTTCATACAGTATTTTCGGTATAAATTACAGCAATTAGCTTTCTTGTACCCAAATGTTAAAGCGTGGATCCTGAAGTTTGGACATTATCTAGAAAACTTTTGGTTAAATTCTTTATTTAAAAAATCCTGGATTTAATTATGAGCAAGATTCCACACTCTGTAATTTAATCTATGTTCACACAGTGTTTTGGTATAAATTACAGCAATCAGCTTTCTTGTACCCAAATGTTAAAGCATGGATCCTGAAGTTTGGACATTATCTAGGAAACTTTTAGTTAAATTTTTTATTTAAAAAATCCTGGATTTAATTTTGAGCAAGATTCCACACTCTGTATTTTAATCTATATGTTCACACAGTGTTTCGGTATAAATTACAGCAATCAGCTTTCTTGTACCCAAATGTTAAAGCATGGATCCTGAAGTTGCGATATTATCTAGGAAACTTTTAGTTAAATTCTTTATTTAAAAAATCCTTTAATAATATATTTTTGTACAATTTGTTTTGTGTTTATCCTTGTTTAGGCGTTTTCTGATTTATTCTTGTTTGATCTATTCAATATGTCAGCATCAACATTTATGAATTTCACCGTGTGCGTTTTATTGAAATTGAACATTGGCATGATTTTAACATTTTAATACTCTTAGGACTGTTTTTCAATTTTACTGTCAAGTAAGTGATGGAAAACAAAAAATGGTTGACGAATACTCAGTTTGTGTTCGTAGTTGCAACTCCAACAGTTCCTCAAAAGTTCTACTTCATTAAATTTTGTTGAGACAAATTACTTGCTCATTTGACATATACTATGTCGGGGAAATATTAATTCTAACATGAAATGTAGTTCGAGCTGCTTAGATCCTATTTATAATATGTTGTTAATTGGCATTTTTCAAACACAAGTACTTTTATTTGATTCAACACTCTGAAACTTTCCTAGAATTGAGGTCATTCGGGTGTGTTTATTTTGCTTTTTATTCTTTTGCTTTTTCTGCATATGCTGGATTTTTGTGTTTTGTAGAATTTTACTCTTGATTGGTGCTATTTGGTGTATATTGTTTGCTAGGAAAACTTACGTCAGTCAATCTTGTCACTTTCCTCGTGCAATTTCATATGCAATCACGTTTATAACCTCTCTTTTCTAGTGTTCGGGAACTTGATGATTGATCTCTGATTGAATGTGCTTTCATCCCTGACAAAAAAAAGTGGGTAAAAACAGCATGATCATTTGTTCCCTAAATGGTGGATCTTTATCATTATGTTTTACTATGAAACTCCATTGGAGCAATTATTCCTAGAATGATAAAATTCCTCTTTTGCTTCCAATTTGTTCTTGCTGTTTGATTTTTATAATAATTAGATATAGGTTTCCACTTTGCAATGAGGATACTTGTGTTTTTTGGTTTTAAAGACTTTTTCTGTTGTTCTTAGTAAGCCTTTGTGCTCACCTTAAATGGTCGGAGTAAAAACTTCTCATGTCAAATGTTGTTCTCAGGCATTTGATGAAGCAATAGCCGAGCTGGACACGCTTGGGGAAGAATCTTACAAGGATAGCACACTTATAATGCAGCTTCTCCGAGACAACCTCACCCTTTGGACTTCCGATATGCAGGTATATATTGGCAATTATCTTAAGTTCATATACGTTTACTGAAATCTGATAACAACTTTGTTGAAATATTGATTGAGTAATAATAACAATCGCTGCGCCCTTGCTTACTCTAGGATGATGGGGTTGATGAGATCAAGGAGGCTCCCAAGCGCGAGGACGAGCAGTGAGGCCACGCGATTAAGATTGTCTTCTCTCGTGCTTTCCCTATTTTAATGGTGGAGAGATGGATATTACTTGCCTTCTGGTGCTGCACCCGTGTTATTTTGTTGGGGGGATTCTATTTTCCCGTACAATTTGATTGGCATCTCAGGCTCCAAGTTTCTTTGTGGTTTTAGTCGTATCCTAAATCCTCCTAAATCCTACCACCGCCTTTCCATAAATCTTTTTTTTTTTTTTTCTTCTCATTTTTTCCTTCTAAGTTTTCTCGCCTGTCGATTCAGTAGAATTTCAGTTGTGCTTGCATTTGAGAATTATGGATCTCATATAATTGCCTCTCCGAATCTGTGTGTGATGAATGTACTTGCTTTGTTCGTGCTCGTTTCTGCACTTGGAATTTACCATCTCACAGTTTAATAAATAGTTGTTTACAGTTTAATAAGCATTTCAGGCGAGTATTTGTTATTTATTTTTTGGTGGTATGGATTGGTTATTTTATTAAAGTTTGTTAGATGATTGCCAGCATCGAATTCAGATTCCTCTCAAATCACCAGAGATGTTGGGGTTTAGTTATTATGTAAGCACGCAAGAGGGGCTACTTGATTGGTGTTTGTCACCGGGTGCCTGCCAGCCGAGCCAGCTAATCTGCTCTCTTTTTGAAAAAGGAATTAAGATGTTTGTTACTCTTGAGGTGCTACGGTGCTTGGAATGGTTGATTGGTGATCCAAAGTCCACAAAAAGGGACAGAATATCATTGTATCTGATGGGGATTTATGCATGCTGCATGTCTGCTCTGAGGCGGGCATTATCAGCTTGCCAGAGGAAGCAGGGATGCAGCACTTGTGAGGAGCAGTCATATTCTCAGTTTCACCCAAACCAAATCCATCCATCCATCCGGTGATAAATGTCTCTTGGCCCTCAAAACCCTCAGCTCGCGGCTGACCCTGCAGTGGTTTCCCACACTTCACATCTCCAATGCTTGTTACACCTTTTTTTTCTTTTGACCCCCTCCTCTCTTTTCTTTTTTGTTAATGGCAAAATTGTATGAATATAAGTATTGAATATGATATTATACAGATATGTGGGTACCCAGAAACTGAAGAAACAACTGACACAGATGCATCATGAATATGACAACTAAGTATTATTATTTATATATTTATACGTGTAATTATAATATTTTATAATCATAGGGAAAAAAAGTGTTGAAGAACTCATAAGATTAGTTAAAAGAAAAACTACATAGAATTAGTGTGTTATGGAGTTGAAATCGTTACAAGCATAATTTATGAAATATCCAGTCTACATCTGATTGTTGTGTTAAATTACAAATAACAAGTACTCAACCAGAGTCATATCACACAATGACCTCTTTAAAAGAATTATGCGTTATAAGTGAACGCATGCGAGGACCCATAAACTTAGAGAAAGAGAAACCACCTCTCTGCAAACCGGATATTTCCGTTCTAAACTTGAGTTAATGTGCATAATGCCTTTGATTTGATTGTACATTCCTTCAGTTTTTTCACTTTCCTTTATTTAATATTAATTCAAAATTTCGCTTTTAAATTGCAGCTTGTTGTAGAGGTAAATTCTTCGGGAAAATTTATTTACACTCAATTTGCAAGAGAAAAATTAAAACAACGTAAATACCAGAGAATTTACGTGGAAAACCCACAGAGAGGAAAAATCACGGTGCAAAGAGAAAGATTCCACTAGATCAAAGGGATTACAAGGAGTTCTCAACACTGTTACAAAATCAATTCTCAAGATTCGATTCCTCGCCAAGGAGGAAGAGATTGACTTTTATACTTGAGGGATAGCGAGTTGAGTCGTGGCCTCGATGTTTCCGCTTTTGAATCTGTCCATGATCGTAACTGTGTAACGCCCCAGCTGTAATTGATTTAAATAGAGCGTGATTGTCGAGGTCATGCTGACTGGCGGAATGGAAGTCCAGATCCCCACTTATAACCCCACATGCCTAGTAGTTATGACTGCTGACTGCCAGGTGGTTGGTGAGATTTGTTGAATGAAACTTGAATCTGTGATCCCATGATTTGTTAGACTTACTGATTCCTCGGAAAAAATTGAAACCGTGTAAATTCTTTATTTGATTGTAAAAAAAATTACAACAGATCAATAATCCGATTATAAAAGAGGGAAGAATGATTGAATCTCTCCTTTATTTAATGCTGGGTTCTTCGTGTAGCGGTGGAGAGTGATTCTTGCTCTCCGTTGACAAGCCGAATCGGAAGCTTGATATTCGGATCTTCTTGCTCTCGTTGAAAGCGCACTGGTGTAGTTTCTCATTTCAACACAAATGGAATCTTAATCAGTGACAAAAATCTTAAAGAGATTAGAACTCAACTTGAACTCAGTAAGTTTATAGAGTTTCTCCTGCAACACAATGTGTGTTCAGTAGCTTGTGCTTAGCTTTCAGCCTTTTATAGTTATCCAATTTCAAACATCAAGCATCAAGTGTGCCTTTTAGGGATTCTTCTCCTCTCGCCTTTGGCTTTTTTTAGGTTCCTCCTTCCGAACTTCTCCTTTTTTCCCTAGCTATTCAAAGCTATTTATAGAGGATTCTGGGGTATAACCAATCTCTTAAATCTCTCCATGATGGGAGGGGTGTAACCAACCCCTTAAATCTCTCAATAATGAGTATTCCCCATTATGTGGAGAGAAAATGGGGTGTAACTAACCAAGTTTGTGGTTGTCATTTACAACAGAAAGGCGGGTCTCGCGTTGGACGCGGACCTCGCTCTAATGTTGAGACGCGGAGCTCACAGGCTCGAATCTGTGTTAGAACACGGAGCTCACATTCTTGCATTGAAGTTGAAACGTGAAGCTTCTCAGGCTTGCATTTGTGTTGAAATGCGAAACTACATAGGCTCGTGTTTTAATGTTGAAACGCCACCCTGAGGTCTGCGTCTCAAAGAACAACACGACCATCGCATTTGGCAGAGATTGCGAGGTTCGCGTCTGAGATTGGAACACGACTTCTACGTTTGACAAAGAACGCGATGGCCGCGTTTGAGTTGAAACGCGACCCTCGCGTTTGGCATGAGGCTCGCGTCTGAGGCTAGAGCGCGACCTCCGCGTCTACGAGGTTCGCGTCTGAGGCTTTGTCTTCAGTAATTTTTAGACAGCCTACACAGAACCCCCTCCAAAGTTTTCAAAACTGACTGGGACAGATTTTAGAATACTTTGAACTTCATGTTGATTTGGACTCTCATGATTGGACTGAAGATCTTTTGAGATGTCCTGAGCTTGAGCTTGATCTTGTCTGGTCTTCGTGAGTGTATTGTTGAACTGCCTGAAGCCTCCAGGAAAGATCATTGTAAGTATCTAGATACACAGTTTAGAACTTATCTGAGCTCTAATTTGGTTATCAGTGTACTGTTAAACTGGTAGAGTTGATAATTGCCTTTGCCAATATACTATTGAACTGATTACAGCAGCAGAGACATACTCTTTGTATTGGGAGAGAGGACGCTGTTATCGCGAATGTCGCTTTGGACGCGCATGTCATTGGGTACGAATGTCATGGACTCCAAAAGACGCGATCTTCGTTTGATGTTGAGCCGTGACTCTAGATTGGTGTTTGAGACGCGGCTCTGTACTTGAGACATGAAGGTCAGGCTCAAAACTCTTGAATCATATCTGTTTCCTTTTGCACTAGAAAACTAGACTGAGTAAAGTAAAGAGTTTTAATTGTCAGAGGTGTGATATTAACTTAGCAAATTAAATAACTCCACTAGGGGAATTTAAGAGGGTTACTGTAAGAGGTGTGATATTAATTTGACAGTTGAATCTGGGTTTGTAATTTGAACAAGTTTTGTGGACTTTCTTTTTTATTGATGAGAATAATAAGTGGAGTTTGATCCGCTGGGGATTATGTTAGAGTCTATCATCAAAATTTTAATGTTAACATGACTAGAACTCTGCTGGGAATGGAAGTTTACTATTAGAGGTGTGATGTTAACATAACAGCGATTGATTTTGCGATCTATGCAACTTAAGTGGACCTGTCATTCTATTGGGGAGAATGACAAGTAGGATTAGATTTGTTGAGGATCTATAAAAAATTTTACCGTCAGAGGTATAATGTTAACGTAACAGGTTAGTTTTGCGATTTGAGCAAATTGAATTGTCAGAGATGTGATGTTAACTTGACAAGAATGTATGCTAGAGGTGTGATATTAGCTTAGCACCAGAAGGTCTCATTTTCATTAAGAAAACTGAGAATATCACTATCATAGGTGTAGTATTAACTTAACAATGAAATGAAAGCTAGAAATGTGATGTTTAACTTAGTATTGAAATTCATAGTTTCATTAAGAAAACGAGAGAAGATCATTATCATAGGTGTAGTGTTTAACTTAACAATGAAATGAATGTTAGAGATGTGATATTAACTTAGCATTGAAAGGTCTCATTTTTTCTGAGAAAATTGAGGAGATCACTGTCATAGGTGTAATGTTAACTTAACAGTGAGATGAATTTGCAATTTAAGCAAAGCAAGTTTGGTCAGAGGTGTGGTGTTAACTTGATCGGGATTAGTGTTGCGATTTGAGCAAATTTGGTTAGAGGTATGATGTTAACTTGACCAAAATTTGTCTTGCGATTGAGCAAGTTTGGTTAGAGGTGTGATGTTAACTTGACCGGAATTTGTATTGTGATTTGAGCGAGTTTGGTGGACCTGCCATTCTGTTGAAAAGAATTGACAAGCAAAAGTTTTACCCGTCGGAGGTACATCAAAGTCTTACAGTCGGAGATGTAATATTAACATGACAGGTTCAATCTGTAATTCATTCCATTGAGGAAGTGAGCATAGCTTTTTGTGGATCTAATATTCCATGGAAGAGAAATGGTAGAGGATTTTGGTGGGAATTTAGGGAATGGGTTGTCAGAGGTAATTAACTTGACAAATATTGATTTCCCTGGGGAATGAAGATTTACAGTTAGAGGTGTAATGTTTAACATAACAGTAACGGGATTTTGCGATTTAAGTAATTTAAGTGGACCTGTCATTCCAGTGAGGAGAATGACAAGAGGATATTGAATCCGTTAGGGATCTATTGAAGTTTTATCCTCAGAGATTTAGTGTTAACTTGATGGACTCCATTAGAGACTAGGAAATGACTTGTCAATGTTAACTTGACAAGGGTTCATTTACTGTTAGAGGTGTGATTTTGAACATAATAGTATTTTGAGTGGACTTATCATTCCATGGGAGAAAATGACAAGTGGGGTTAATCCACTGGGGATATGAAAATTTTACTATCAGAGGTATAATGTTAACGTGACAGGTTCGATCTGTAATCATTTCACTGAGAAAATGAATACAGTTTTTTGTGGTCCTACCATTCCATGGAAGGAAATTGGTAAGGGATTTTGGAAGGGAAGGTGGGATTAGGTCCCATAGGATTTTTAGCAAAACCTCAGCTATCAACGAATTTGGTATGCCTTTACCAACTACCATTTGAATTGGGCTAGTCATGCTATTCCCCTTAGCATGATAAGTCGTCGAGAATTTTTCATTGGGCTTAGAAGCCAACTTTTTCTCTTTCCTTAGCCGTCAGAGGCACCAGATTGTTGTTCCACAGATAACTTCTAAAAACTCGCTTGGGATTAAAAAAGTATAAACTCTGTGGGGAACGGACAGGAAAATTGTTGTTCCCTATGAGTACTTCTTTGATCAGAGGTGTACTGAACTTGATCAGGAATAAAACTTCTTTATTTGGAGTAGTACATACTGTACCTTCAGGGTTTTTATTCCATGGGGATGACAAATACCGTTGGAATGATTTAGACTGTTCAGAGGTAACCGTTGAACATAATAGTCATAAAAGTTAAATCACCTCGTTGGCCAGTAGATTCAATGCTACATGCTCTTGTAATCTTCCGACTTACTCTTGTAATTATGTCTTCTGCTCGTTCGCCTTGTAAGACTAGTTGCTTCCAGGCGCGACTTTGAGTTACTCTTATTTGAGGTAGGAGTGCGGTTTGCAGATTGTGGCAGCAAGTCTCTATCAGTGTAGACTGTGACATACCACTTGGACATCGGAGCTCCATACTTCAAAATCTCTCAATAAACGCTTTGATTGACTCTCTTTTCTTTTGCTTCGTAGTAAGGAGAGTTGGCATGAATACTTCGATGTCATCTTCAAAGAATTGCGCCAGGAAGAGCTTCTCGAGGTCCGTCCATTTCTTGATAGAGCCAACAGGAAGCTTCATGAACCATTCAAAGGCAACCCCCTTGAGGGTGACGATGAATAAACGAGCCATGATGGCATCATTTGATATTACATTCCCTGTTTGGATTTAAAGTGTTGCATATGTTGGTTCGGCAAACCTTTATCGTCGAAGGCTTGCAGATTTGGTGCCTTGAACCTGAGAGGATAAGGAGCTGAATCTCACTCGACTGGATATGGTCTGACCACCTGATCGGTCGCTAATATTGCACATTTATTATCACATTCTCATATCTATTATTAAATAAACTCTGCTTTTTCCTAATTATTGTTTGATTTATTTACAGGCCCGTTCCTAAAGGAGAGTGAAGAGAAATGAGCCCAAAAGCCCATCAAATTCTGAATTAAATCAGAATAAATTCGAAATCAGGGAATCAGGGCAGATCTTAGCAAACCAGAGAGGTTGAAAACCGGCTGAAACAAACCCCTACAATCAATCGGTTGAAACTAAAAACCAAAGGCCGTTTTATCACAATTCCGGAGCTGAAACGGGAAATCCAGCTGTAGATAAAGCCAGAACACGAAACCTGGAGGCACCACCCCCGGCTGTGACCACCTGGCCACAGCCAGGCTGCGAAAACGTGGCCAAAATCGTGTTTCCGCGGTTTTGTTATTTCAGTTGGGGGAGCGTTTGCTCCCCCTATCTTCTCACGCCTCCCCCCTCTGGGTTTTTGCCTATAAAAGGCAGGTTTTTACTGTAAATGGGACGACCATGCAGAGATAGGATTTAGTTCATTTTTCCATTTTTTAGTGTAGGTTTTTGTTTTTCTTTTCATGTAATTTTTAGTTTTAGTTTATGTAAATCAGAGGAGATCAGAGTTTCATAGGAGAATGAGAATGAAGCTTGTGCTAAAAGTGACACCGGTGTAAGATTTTCTTCTTTTCGCTTATTGTTATAAAATCGAATCTGTAGTTCCCTTTGTATGTACTTTGTTTTGTGTTCTTTTTCTTCTTCTTCTCTACTTTTCTTCTTTTGGTACAATTGCTATCCAAGTAGTCTAAAAAAATCGAAAGAAGCCTTGCCTTTGCGAGTGCCACCGATAGCCCATGACGATGGATTTTGAGTTTCATTCTGTATCATTTCATACGTGCAACGTCTTGATGATATAAGGTGGAGGAAACGGGAATCAACTCTTATGGGTTATACGTTGATCGCCTCACTTCAAGGTAATATCATTGCAAAAGATTCAAGGTAGGTATTTGGCAAAAGAAGTAAGTAATTTTTTTGAGCTTCTTTTCTTTTAATCATTTAGTTTAGAACACCACAACACCCACTTCTTCTATCACTCCTTTTTCATTTCTTTGTACATATCCAATTCTGTTTTCTCCATCTTCCAAATCTCTCACTTTCTGCCTAACTTGACTTTAACTC
Organism: Agave tequilana; assembly: GCA_038442645.1. Classification (NCBI taxonomy): domain Eukaryota; kingdom Viridiplantae; phylum Streptophyta; class Magnoliopsida; order Asparagales; family Asparagaceae; genus Agave; species Agave tequilana. The sequence continues at coordinate 57,560 of JAVJIF010034643.1, forward strand.
TTTTTCACTTTTCTTTTTAAAGAACTAAAGAAGAACTTTAACCATTCTTTGTAACATAAAAGAGAACTTGCTAGAAAAGCTTCCATCGCTAGTCCCTCCTTGTGGATCACGGCCCGCATAGCCATTTGCTATTGCGGTAGAATTGAGCACTTGCACTCTTTAATCTTAAAATCTGAAATACTGTATTTTGTGTGCAAGTTTTAACTCAATCAAATTTTGGCGCCGTTGCCGGGGAGGGACGGTAAGTAATTCTCTTTAAAGTTTACATTTTTGGTTAACTTTCTTCTTTGTTTTTTGTACAGATTTAACACGAAATTCTTGCTGCAGTGGACACATAAGTGGCCTTGGACTCTGCTTAAGAAAGCAGAGCCAAGAAGCCCTCAGATTTGCTACAGTCCTGTGGCAAACTGAGTGAACTACTAACCTGTATTTTCTACAGGTTGGCTGAATTGCGTAGTTTAAATATCTATAGCATTTATTTTCTTATTTGTCTCACTGTATTTACTTTCTAACCTCAACAGTAAAATGATGATTGTAAATGCTAAAAAAAGATTTAGACTTTGCATTTAGGCACGTGTCTATTTCATTACATATTCTATTTACTGTTGAAGAGTGCTGGAGCCAAGGTATGTGTGCATAGCATTAGTATAAGGTTCATTCTTGTATGATTGCTTGAATGTTACTTTTTTCTATATACTTGTACACTGCACTAAATTGATTTAAGGGCTTATCCTATAAACAAGATAAGGTGAGGAAGTCATTACCCTCCCTTAGCCCACAAACAATCTCCACACTAACTAACCCAAGCTTAATTAAAAATGAGTAGATATTGGCTCCAGGGACATCTCAGACTCAATTAGGAGATTATCCTAAGGGGAAAGGTGTTGGAATTTGACTCCTGCCAAATTAGTGTCTAGGAAGGGGATTAAGGGCCAAAAGCCCGAAGGTTGGTGGTTACTTAATTAAGGAACGTTTTTGACGGATAACCTCCCACCAATCTTGCCCTGCCTGGCTGATCAGCTTGTGGTCAAAGTCTGCATTATACCTCCTATGGACAGTCTAACCAGTTAGGAGTCGTCTAGGTCGAAGGTTTACCCTAACTTAGGTTAGAATTTTTTTCTTTTTTGTTTGCTTATTTGTTTGTGCTTCTTTGTTTGTGTTTTCCTGTGTGATATGGCTTATAACAATAATTTTTCCAATTTTAATGGTAATCCATATTACACACTAACTTCTTTTTCGGATATTACCAACCCGGCATATCATAACTTTAACCACAACCAATCTAGTGTGCCGGATTGGTTTTATCCGAATCAATATAACCCATGCCCCCAATCTTATAATCATAATTTTCAGAATAATTTTAACTCTTCACAGAGTCAGTGGGGATTCACCTCCCCCGAGTCCAATTTTCAACCAACTTGTCCTCCTTATCCACCTTGTCCACAATATTTTCAAGATTCATACTCAGTTCCACCAGTCCAAAATAGAAAACCATCAATTTTGGAAATGAGTATGCGTGAGTCCAAATAAAAATCACAAAATCTGATGGACTCACAATTTCACCACCAATTCCAAGACAACACTTCATCTTTTCAACAAAACGATGAACCAATCAATTATGTAAAGATGCTTGAAGCCATGACTCAGGCTCAAAACGTTCGTAATCATGACATAGATATGATGGTCCAAACTCTATGTTCTCATCGTTTGGCCAGTTCTGATGTCGTTAACCATTCTGTTAGAGCCGAAGAGTCATGTTGTTTTGGAACACATGGTTCCATTTCAGCACAATCATTTGAACTTATCCAAACTCTTGAAGCCATGACTCAGGCTCAAAACGCTCATAATCATGACATAGATATGATGGTCCAAACTCTACGTTCTCATCGTTTGGCCAGTTCTGATGTCGTTAACTATTCTGTTAGAGCTGAAGAGTCATGTTGTTTTGGAACACAAGGTTCCATTTCAACACAATCATTTGAACTTGCCCAAACTCCAAATTTTGAAAGTGACATTGACAGTTTGGCAAGTTTTCCCTTTCCTGAAATTGAACTTGAAAATGAATATGATCCTGAATGTAACGCCCCGATCCCGCGGATACGGGGACGTCACTGCAACGTATATACGTAGGTCAGAACTACCCTCCCGTACATACGCTAAGCATCAGTACAGACAAGAATCAGAGTACGGAAGTAAGTGGTGCATTATACATTCCAACACATATATCCAATTACAGAATTATCACCAGATGTGATTACAATATTACAATAATATTATATCACTGATGCGCAAATGCGGGAATACAAGAGATATACAATATATATGAACAGTATAAAAGGAAGCTCACATACACGTATACAAGGAAAGTACAAGCATAAATAGAAAAAGGGCACTCACGAGTTTGCTAAGGAAAAACTCGAGAGGTACAAAGGGGGTCTGGAAGGATGTGGCTCTGGACTGTCGTCTGGAGATCCACGCTACCGCTGCGCCACTCTGAGCAGTAACGGGGGAAATCCATACGCTCCGGGCTCCATGACCTGGACATAAGAATCCAGGGGAGTCAGTGAAACTCCCCAGGCGAGTATGATACAATGCCGGGTGGCGAGCCAGGATGAGTACGAGTGTCAAGTACAGAAGACAGGAGGGTTAGAACACAAATGAAGTATATGTGTAAACGAGTACAACAAAACCATCAGGAAACCGGAAATCCCAAGTAAAGCTGTATGCAAGATTGATTGTATATGCTTAGGTCACGGTCCCATGAGATTAGTACATCGAAGGAATAATCCAAACAAGGAAACCCTCATCTATATACTTTTATCTCATGCCACCGAATATCCAAGCATATAGAATCAGAGTTGCAAATCATATGAAAGTCATAACAGGAATACATCTCGGAAATCATGACATGAAAATACAGGAGTCCATAATAAGAGTCCAAAACAGGCATCAAGACATGAACTTATTATTATTATTACTTGTCTTACTCATATATCTCGGTATGTGACCTGGTGTACGGCCAACCCACATACATCCATATATAAGCTAGCCAAGGTTGTTAACGGAAGCCGATGGAGAACTGATAGCCTTTCTTATAGTAGTTCCATACCCCTGGAACCGGTAGGTATAATCAGTAATATCATAACACTTTCGCCATTGTATATATATATATATATGTATATATATATACTTTAATTCCGTCACTATAAGCAAGGTATCATTCCGGCATCCATCACTTCCTCCCATACCCATACAAGTTGTCCATTTTATCGCTTATTAACATAATTATCAGAGTTCGGGAATGAGTCATATCATAACAGTAATACATAACAGTGGTCAGTACATAACGGTAATCAGGTACTACATTCCCTTTATCATGATAATTATGAGAATCGGTGTATCATGCTTGGTGTCAAGAGATAGCATGATAAGCGGTGATGTATATCAAGTAACATGCATACCAAGAGATTGATAACAGTCAGGTAAGCCAGGTCATGACAAGAGGGTCTGGTCAAATAATAGCATGTCAGGTGGTCAGGTGGTAATATACCAGATGTCAGGTGATATACATGTGGTAAAAGGTAGCATACAACTAACAAGTCTAAAGTAATGGTATGACAAGTGGTAATATAGAAGAAAGCCGGAATCCAACGACCACGAAGGGTCGGCCACGCATAATATACAAAGTAATGAAAGACATGTAAACATGAAATGGAAATATGAGTTGAAATACTTGTCGAACCAACGAAATAGGAAAACTCAAATGACAGCGAGAGCAAGTGAGATTACTCGCCTAAATCACCAAAACGCCGAAATACCCGCAATCCACTGAATTCCGGGACTCGCCATAACCTGTGATATAATCATATAGAGTGAAGAGGAGAGGGAAAGAGAGAAGGGTAAGATGATGTTGGTCAAGATACAAGTCAAACAATACTAAGATGTGATATAAGCCTAGAGGAATGGTTGGTATTCAAGAAGGAAATCAACTAAGACAGATGGCCAAAGTTAGTCGACTAGGTGGAAGGGTTAGTCGACTAATAGTGGTCACTAGTCGACTAACAGTTTGAGTTAGTCGACTAGAACTGGGTTCCAGAGAGTTGGGATTCGGTTTCAGGAAATGTCAGTCGACTAGGATGGGAGGTGTAGTCGACTAATCAGTGAACATAAGTCGACTAACGGATACGTAAGTCGACTAAATCTGGGATACAGAGAGTTAAGGTTTTGGTCCAGGAAAAGGTAAGTCGACTAGAGTAGGAGGAGTAGTCGACTAGGGGTCTTAAGTCGACTAATATTTATGATGAGTCGACTAGGGCCGAGAGTTAGGGTTTCTGGTTCAGGTAGGATTAGTCGACTAGGGTAATTCAGGAGTCGACTAGTAGTGGTTTCCAGAGAGTTGAAGTTTGTGTCCAGAAAAGGTTAGTCGACTAATAAAAGGGGTAAGTCGACTAAATCTGTGATTTCCAGGAAAACTAAGTTTCAGCTAAGGATTCTAGTCGACTAGGTTCTAGGTCAAGTCGACTAATCGGGATCGTAAACAGGGTACAGAACTGAGTCTAGTTGTTGGGTTTGATGGTCTAAAAATAGGATTTTTATGGCACAAGTGTACAAGAATTTCCATCACAAGTATGTAAAAGAGTTATCTAGTCTTGGTGAGTAAAGATACTCACTTGGATTGGTTTACTTGGAGCTTGATGTTCTTGAAAAGATCCCAAGGTGGAGATGATGGCCTAAATCCAAAAGTAGATGTTGCTTGAGTTGGAGAAGATGATCTTGTGGAGTTCTTGGAGTTAGGGTTGAGGTGGAGAAGAATGAGAGAGTTGGTGAGAGCTTCTCTTTGTTGAAGTGGAGAAGAAAGTGGAGTGAAATGTAAAGGGAAAGTTTAAGTAGGGTTTTGATTTTGTGAAGGGGTTGCAATTAGTGTAGGTGGGAAGGGGCTTTGTGCAAATAAGGGAAGCATGGGGTGTCACCCCCTATGGCCACTTGGCCGGCCATGGTAGAGAGAGAAAAGGGATGCATTTAATGGTGGTAGGTGGGAGTTGGTGGAAATTTTGGAGGAAAAATGGGATTTTTGGAAAATGGAAATGCTTTGGTTTGTGGAGAAAGAAATAAAGGAAAGGAAAAAGGAAAGAAACATAAGGGAGAAGATATTTCTCTTGGACATTAGGAAATAAAACTATTGGAAAGACAAGTTCCCAGGTTAAGTCGTGGATACGGAAAACATCACGGAAACGCCGGAATCGTCCGAAATTCAAGTATCTCGGAACGACCCGAAATAATTACCAAAAATCAATAATAATATATAAAGACCAATAGTGAAATCCGTTTGAAGAAATACTTTATAGTTTTAAAACTAAAAATCCCGGAACCAGTTATCTACCGACTCCGATGGAATTTTCATAAAATCATAAAATACTCAGAAAAAGCATGTAGGTAAGAAATGTGATTCTAAGAAATAAAGTCTAAAGAATCATCATGAAATTCCAAACTGTTTGAGAATTAAAAATCCAGGAATCGGTCAGCGGCACTGGCCGACACCGGTTTTGAAGACTTTCATTTTAATTCCAGAAAAATCTAGAAAATCATAGAAAATATATAATAATGGAAAATGATATTTAAAACTAAAATCGGTCAAATCTAATCACCGGAAAGACCAAATCGAATAATATACTATAATCGAGTTCCTGGTTCGGACTGGGACTGACTCCGAGTCCACGAATCCAAATCCAAGACAAAACAATCATATAAGGAATTCATAATACAGAATAAATACAGGAAACAAATCGAAAAAATACGACCGAAAATCTGAATACGCAACTAAGTACGTATTCCGGGAACGGGGTATTACAATCCACCCACCTTACAAAAATTGCGTCCTCGCAATTTCGTTAAGGGGCAAATTGAATACAAAGGGGACAGCGGTGGAATTTATACCAATTAAGATATGAAGCACTATAGGTAGGGCTCTCAAGTCAACTGAATAATAATCATACTCTGCATTTCCGGCTGATGATGTCGTGGCTGTGTAATAAATCTTTAGAATAATGCTGAATAATACTGATGATGTCGTGGCTGTGAAATAAATGAATACTGATGATGTCGTGGCTGTGTAATGAAGAAAACCCCGAAAATCCTGAGCATAATAAAGAAGACCGATAATTAAGAATCCGACTGCTGTCCTCTGAAAGATAGCCAGATCAAGATCGATCTGGAGAATACCAAGCTTCATAAAATTGGCCGAAGAGATCACATAATAGCTTCCTTCTGAACCAGCCACTACCTCTCTAGTCTAGTCATATCTTAAAATAGTATAAGGCTTCATAAAACCAAAACATAAAACCAAACAGGGAAAGGATAGGAGAGACTAGGAATCAAAGGAAAAGATAGTCAAGGAGGGATTTGAAATCAAAGGAAAGATAGTCAAGAAATAGATAACTCTGCACTTGTAGTTGGAATGTATAACCAAGATTCATGTATTCCAGTTGCAAATCGCTTTACCATTGATTTGCCTTCTGGACGTACTGAGGAGGTTAGAGCCTAAGCTCTGATACCAACCTGTAACGCCCCGATCCCGCGGATACGGGGACGTCACTGCAACGTATATACGTAGGTCAGAACTACCCTCCCGTACATACGCTAAGCATCAGTACAGACAAGAATCAGAGTACGAAAGTAAGTGGTGCATTATACATTCCAACACATATATCCAATTACAGAATTATCACCAGATGTGATTACAATATTACAATAATATTATATCACTGATGCGCAAATGCGGGAATACAAGAGATATACAATATATATGAACAGTATAAAAGGAAGCTCACATACACGTATACAAGGAAAGTACAAGCATAAATAGAAAAAGGGCACTCACGAGTTTGCTAAGGAAAAACTCGAGAGGTACAAAGGGGGTCTGGAAGGATGTGGCTCTGGACTGTCGTCTGGAGATCCACGCTACCGCTGCGCCACTCTGAGCAGTAACGGGGGAAATCCATACGCTCCGGGCTCCATGACCTGGACATAAGAATCCAGGGGAGTCAGTGAAACTCCCCAGGCGAGTATGATACAATGCCGGGTGGCGAGCCAGGATGAGTACGAGTGTCAAGTACAGAAGACAGGAGGGTTAGAACACAAATGAAGTATATGTGTAAACGAGTACAACAAAACCATCAGGAAACCGGAAATCCCAAGTAAAGCTGTATGCAAGATTGATTGTATATGCTTAGGTCACGGTCCCATGAGATTAGTACATCGAAGAAATAATCCAAACAAGGAAACCCTCATCTATATACTTTTATCTCATGCCACCGAATATCCAAGCATATAGAATCAGAGTTGCAAATCATATGAAAGTCATAACAGGAATACATCTCGGAAATCATGACATGAAAATACAGGAGTCCATAATAAGAGTCCAAAACAGGCATCAAGACATGAACTTATTATTATTATTACTTGTCTTACTCATATATCTCGGTATGTGACCTGGTGTACGGCCAACCCACATACATCCATATATAAGCTAGCCAAGGTTGTTAACGGAAGCCGATGGAGAACTGATAGCCTTTCTTATAGTAGTTCCATACCCCTGGAACCGGTAGGTATAATCAGTAATATCATAACACTTTCGCCATTGTATATATATATATATATGTATATATATATACTTTAATTCCGTCACTATAAGCAAGGTATCATTCCGGCATCCATCACTTCCTCCCATACCCATACAAGTTGTCCATTTTATCGCTTATTAACATAATTATCAGAGTTCGGGAATGAGTCATATCATAACAGTAATACATAACAGTGGTCAGTACATAACGGTAATCAGGTACTACATTCCCTTTATCATGATAATTATGAGAATCGGTGTATCATGCTTGGTGTCAAGAGATAGCATGATAAGCGGTGATGTATATCAAGTAACATGCATACCAAGAGATTGATAACAGTCAGGTAAGCCAGGTCATGACAAGAGGGTCTGGTCAAATAATAGCATGTCAGGTGGTCAGGTGGTAATATACCAGATGTCAGGTGATATACATGTGGTAAAAGGTAGCATACAACTAACAAGTCTAAAGTAATGGTATGACAAGTGGTAATATAGAAGAAAGCCGGAATCCAACGACCACGAAGGGTCGGCCACGCATAATATACAAAGTAATGAAAGACATGTAAACATGAAATGGAAATATGAGTTGAAATACTTGTCGAACCAACGAAATAGGAAAACTCAAATGACAGCGAGAGCAAGTGAGATTACTCGCCTAAATCACCAAAACGCCGAAATACCCGCAATCCACTGAATTCCGGGACTCGCCATAACCTGTGATATAATCATATAGAGTGAAGAGGAGAGGGAAAGAGAGAAGGGTAAGATGATGTTGGTCAAGATACAAGTCAAACAATACTAAGATGTGATATAAGCCTAGAGGAATGGTTGGTATTCAAGAAGGAAATCAACTAAGACAGATGGCCAAAGTTAGTCGACTAGGTGGAAGGGTTAGTCGACTAATAGTGGTCACTAGTCGACTAACAGTTTGAGTTAGTCGACTAGAACTGGGTTCCAGAGAGTTGGGATTCGGTTTCAGGAAATGTCAGTCGACTAGGATGGGAGGTGTAGTCGACTAATCAGTGAACATAAGTCGACTAACGGATACGTAAGTCGACTAAATCTGGGATACAGAGAGTTAAGGTTTTGGTCCAGGAAAAGGTAAGTCGACTAGAGTAGGAGGAGTAGTCGACTAGGGGTCTTAAGTCGACTAATATTTATGATGAGTCGACTAGGGCCGAGAGTTAGGGTTTCTGGTTCAGGTAGGATTAGTCGACTAGGGTAATTCAGGAGTCGACTAGTAGTGGTTTCCAGAGAGTTGAAGTTTGTGTCCAGAAAAGGTTAGTCGACTAATAAAAGGGGTAAGTCGACTAAATCTGTGATTTCCAGGAAAACTAAGTTTCAGCTAAGGATTCTAGTCGACTAGGTTCTAGGTCAAGTCGACTAATCGGGATCGTAAACAGGGTACAGAACTGAGTCTAGTTGTTGGGTTTGATGGTCTAAAATAGGATTTTTATGGCACAAGTGTACAAGAATTTCCATCACAAGTATGTAAAAGAGTTATCTAGTCTTGGTGAGTAAAGATACTCACTTGGATTGGTTTACTTGGAGCTTGATGTTCTTGAAAAGATCCCAAGGTGGAGATGATGGCCTAAATCCAAAAGTAGATGTTGCTTGAGTTGGAGAAGATGATCTTGTGGAGTTCTTGGAGTTAGGGTTGAGGTGGAGAAGAATGAGAGAGTTGGTGAGAGCTTCTCTTTGTTGAAGTGGAGAAGAAAGTGGAGTGAAATGTAAAGGGAAAGTTTAAGTAGGGTTTTGATTTTGTGAAGGGGTTGCAATTAGTGTAGGTGGGAAGGGGCTTTGTGCAAATAAGGGAAGCATGGGGTGTCACCCCCTATGGCCACTTGGCCGGCCATGGTAGAGAGAGAAAAGGGATGCATTTAATGGTGGTAGGTGGGAGTTGGTGGAAATTTTGGAGGAAAAATGGGATTTTTGGAAAATGGAAATGCTTTGGTTTGTGGAGAAAGAAATAAAGGAAAGGAAAAAGGAAAGAAACATAAGGGAGAAGATATTCTCTTGGACGTTAGGAAATAAAACTATTGGAAAGACAAGTTCCCATGTTAAGTCGTGGATACGGAAAACATCACGGAAAACGCCGGAATCGTCCGAAATTCAAGTATCTCGGAACGACCCGAAATAATTACCAAAAATCAATAATAATATATAAAGACCAATAGTGAAATCCGTTTGAAGAAATACTTTATAGTTTTAAAACTAAAAATCCCGGAACCAGTTATCTACCGACTCCGATGGAATTTTCATAAAATCATAAAATCCTCAGAAAAAGCATGTAGGTAAGAAATGTGATTCTAAGAAATAAAGTCTAAAGAATCATCATGAAATTCCAAACTGTTTGAGAATTAAAAATCCAGGAATCGGTCAGCGGCACTGGCCGACACCGGTTTTGAAGACTTTCATTTTAATTCCAGAAAAATCTAGAAAATCATAGAAAATATATAATAATGGAAAATGATATTTAAAACTAAAATCGGTCAAATCTAATCACCGGAAAGACCAAATCGAATAATATACTATAATCGAGTTCCTGGTTCGGACTGGGACTGACTCCGAGTCCACGAATCCAAATCCAAGACAAAACAATCATATAAGGAATTCATAATACAGAATAAATACAGGAAACAAATCGAAAAAATACGACCGAAAATCTGAATACGCAACTAAGTACGTATTCCGGGAACGGGGTATTACACTGAACCTCAACTTAGTGATTCAATTCTATTTACTGATTCGATAATGACTCCAGTGTCTTCACCTGATTTCAATCTTTTTCCCGAGTCAATATTGGATCCTGTGCCAATTCATCATGAAATTGAATCATCCATCTTTGATGATCATCATATTGAACTTGACCAATTTCACACTTTTGAAAGTCCTATTGACAAATTGGTAAGTTCTCATTTTTATGAAATTGAACTCAATGAGAAATGTGACCTAGATTCTCAATTTTGTGATCCAGTTCAAATTCCTTAATCAATATTGACTCCTATTTTGTTACCCGACTTGAGTAATATTTTAGAGTCTGATTTGATTCCCACACCTGTCATTCTTGAACTTGAATCACCAATATTAAGTCACATTCTATTGTGGGAAAATAAATATGGACTTGAGTTTCAACTTCTTGATTTGGACCCACTTTCTAAACCAATCTCGACTCCTGAACCTTTACTTGACTTAAGTCACTTTCCTGAGTCGGTATTAGTTCTTGTACTTCCTAAGTCCAAGTCAATCATTCTATCTTTTCACACTCCATTTTGGGACAAGGCGGTTGACAAAATTGACTCTGAAATTAATTATAAAATTTGAAAATTAGATGGGGTAAAATATTTAATAAAAATCATTCATGTATATATCATTTTAGTGGGTTATATTAGAGAAATTTCTGGTGGGTTCTCTGAACTCCACGAAAAGTCGATTGGGCCGCATTTCGTGGACCAATCAGACCACCACCGGAACCACCACCTTAAGGTAATATTTCCTTCCCTTTCTTCTTTTCATGCATCTATGCATTAATTCATACATTGAGGATAATACATGAGATAGGTGTGGGGGAGGGTCCTAACATAACTTAGGTTTTTCTTTTTATTTAAAAAATTTTAACATTTTCGTTACTTTTAAGAACTTTTTGAAAATAGAAACAATATTTTGACATATTTTTGTAAGAAATTAAGTCAATTTTAAGGAATAGGAAAATCAAAATTAGGATTTCTTAAACTTGATCAAAATAAGATTATTTGTTTGATTTTTAGGGTTAGGAAGATAATTTGTCAAAGTAATTTTATCTTGATCTTTACCTTAATAAAATATGCACACTTCATACACTTATACACTTAGGGTTCAAAAACAAAGATTCTTATGCCTTATAAAAATAAAAATGAAAAAAAAGAAAAAAAATGAAAGTTAAACAAATCTAATTATTGATTAGCTAGGTGCTTTGGCCTAAGTAAGCCTTGGTATTTATGTGAAAGATGATTAGATAAGTTTGAGAAATATATATATATATAAAAAAAATCCTCTGATTAAGCTGGATATTTGTGCCTAACAAAGCATAAGTATTCATGCCTAAAAGTGGTTCATATAATAAAATCTTTAGTTTTGTGGCCTTATTTGCTCGAGTCCTTAAGTCCTTGGGGTGTTTTCTCATCCGGTGCCCTATGACCGTTTGGTTTGGGAGTCATCGATTAAAGGCTCGTTACATGGGCAGATTAGAAAGCCTAATAGAACTAAGCAATAATACCACCAAAAAATATATATACACATAAATAAGGCATAAGAGTTAGAGTTAATGAACCCTTAGTCAAAATTTTCAAGGTCACAAGGTGCATATGACTCAGGGTAAAGTAATAGACTAAATGAGAAGTACAATTTGATTCCTTACTTTGATTGATAACAAATTTTTGAATAGAGACTAAGTTTAGGAATGAAAAATTCAGTTTTCCTATAACTTATAGATTACTTAAAACTTACAATTATATTTCAAATATTTTTTTCTTTCAAAATGCTTTTTGAAAATACTAACTCTTTGTTTCTCTTTCTTTATGGATTTTGTGGGTGTAATCCTCTGAAAACCCTCACGAGATAAAACTCGTCCTCTAGGGGAAACCCAGAGGTTTAACGGCTTGTTGCACATGCTCAGTGCAATTGCGTGACCTGCGAAAGTAGTCTAATAATCTTTAGTATAGTTTAGTTGTTTTTGCTCGAGGACGAGCAAAAGATAGGTATGGGGGTGTGATCGATCGCTAATATTGCACATTTATTATCATATTCTCATATCTATTATTAAATAAACTTTGCTTTTTCCTAATTATTGTTTGATTTATTTACAGGCCCGTTCCAAAAGGAGAGTGAAGAGAAATGAGCCCAAAAGTCCATCAAATTTTGAATTAAATAAGAATAAATTCAAAATCAGGGAATCAGGGCAGATCTTGACAAACCAGAGAGGTTAAAAAGCGGTTGAAACAAATCCCTACAAATCAATCGGTTGAAACCAAAAATCAAAGGCCGTTTTATCACAATTCCGGAGCTGAAACAGGAAATCCAGCTGTAGATAAAGCCAGAACACGAAACTTGGAGGCACCACCCCCGGCTATGGCCACTTGGCCACAGCCAGGCCGCGAAAACGTGGCCAAAATCGCGTTTTCGCGATTTTATTATTTCAGTTGGGGGTTTGCTCCCCCTATCTTCTCACGCCTCCCCCCTCTGGGTTTTGCCTATAAAAGGCAGGTTTTTCACTGTAAATGAGACGACCATGCAGAGATAGGATTTAGTCCATTTTTCCATTTTTAGTGTAGGTTTTTATTTTCTTTTCATGTAATTTTCAGTTTTAGTTTATGTAAATCAGAGGAGATCAGAGTTTCATAGGAGAATGAGAATGAAGCTTGTGCTGAGAGTGACACCGGTGTAAGATTTTCTTCTTTTCTCTTATTATTATAAAATCGAATCTATATTTCCTTTTGTATGTACTTTATTTTTGTGTTCATCTTCTTCTTCTCTACTTTTCTTCTTTTGGTACAATTGCTATCCAAGTGAGTCTAAAAGCATCGAAAGAAGCCTTGCCTTTGCGAGTGCCACCGATAGCCCATGACGATGGATTTTGAGTTTCATTCTGTATCACTTCATACTTGCAACGTCTTGATGATATAATGTGGAGGAAACGGGAATCAACTCTTATGGGATATACGTTGATCGTCTCACTTCAAGGTAACATCATTGCAAAAGATTCAAGGTAGGTATTTGGCCAAAAGAAGTAAGTAATTTTTTAGCTTCTTTTCTTTTAATCATTTAGTTTAGAACACCACAACACCCACTTCTTTTATCACTCCTTTTCCATTTCTTTATACATATCCAATTCTGTTTTCTCCATCTTTTCAATCTCTCACTTTCTGCCTAACTTGACTTTAACTCTTTTTCACTTTTCTTTTTAAGAACTAAAGAAGAACTTTAACCATTCTTTGTAACATAAAAGAGAACTTGCTAGAAAAGCTTCCATCGCTAGTCCCTCCTTGTGGATCACGACCCACATAGCCATTTGCTATTGCGGTAGAATTAAGCACTTGCACTCTTTAATCTTAAAATCTGAAATACTGTATTTTGTGTGCAGGTTTTAACTCAATCACCACCCCCACTTCTTGAAGATTACTTCGATTTGAGATAGCCTCCAGGCGTTTCTCAAGTTCGTTCATCTTCTTGGTATGATTATCTTCTGAATTCTCAGGTTCTTCAGAAGAAGACTCAGAATTTTCATATTCAAAGTTATTCTTATTGTCATCAGAGTGTTCAGAGGTAGAGTTTTCATTCTCCTTCTCTTTACCCTTGCTTTTGCGGGAAGAATCTTTAGTCTTTGGACTTTTTGTCTTCCTCCTCAGCTTTTAAGCAAAAGAGCTATCATTTTCTTGAGATCATTGATAAACTCTTGTTGGGCTTGAAGCATCTCATGTTGCGCCTGTTGCACTCGAGCTTGCTCCTCAAAATTTATGGCTATCTCTTCTGAAATATCAGCTATATATGCGAAGGCTTCTGTCTCCCTATAAGAGTTAGATGAATGGGATCCACGATGGCGGAGTGCTCATCCAATCCCTCTAACCAACAAATTGTAGCGAATTGGGGCAATTATTCCGGTTCGGATCGAGTACGTTGGTAAATTTCTTCAGGCTCGATTAGTTTTTCTTTCAAGCTTGAGAAACGTTCAGTATTCGACTCCTCAGAACTAAGAGCAAGTTGCTTCCCTTTCAACTTGCTTGGTGTGATGCTTGGACCCATCATGTTGGAAGTCACCTCCCAGTACTCAGCGTCAAATAACAACTTGTTCCTGCGAGATCGCCGTCTCTTGGAGGAGTTTGAATTTGAAACCTTTGGCAATGAGCAAAAAACTGACGATTTAGTTATCTGAAAGTTGCAATGACAATCAGAGAGTGGCACCGAGGAGCGATTTGATGAGCACTCCTCTTTTTCACTAAGTAGTCCCTCAGATCTATTGCAAGAGTACCTGAAGAACTAATTTTGAACCCATGGGAGTGAGAGCTTCTTAGTTCACATTTGAACTTAGCCTCTTGGGGCTGAACGCAAATCTCGTATTTCTGAAGTGAGATGCAAAGGTCGCATTCTGGCGCAGTCTCCTGCTGAACGCGTATCTCGTGCTTCTGAAGAACGCAAAGGTTGCATTTTGACACTGTCTGCTGCTGAACGCGACCCTCACATTTTAGAATTGAAACACAAAGGTCATGTTTTTTGGCGTAGCCTTAGGCTGAACACAAATCTCACGTTCTTGAAGTGAGACGCGAATTTCGCACAGCTTGAGGCTAGACGCGAACTTCACATTTTGGCATTGAAACGCATATCTCGTGAATACGAGCATCGTATTTTGTTGCAGAAATGCAGGGCTGAATACGAGCTTTGCATTTGGTGCCAACAACACTATCTTCAGTCTCTGTTTGCTGATGGTGAGCTTGACGTCTTTGTCGACGATCAGCATTCTGCTTGGCTTGCAGGAGTTGTTGCGAACCCCTGCAAACTGATTTTGCTGAGCCTTGGGAGGAGTTTGGCAGTGAGATTGGCTTCCGCCACTATGTTGGTTGTGAACCAAAACACTGGTCTTGTGGGTCTCTTTAGAGACATTGTTGCAAGCCATGTTGGCTCCACAGGAGGTTATCAGAACCTCAAGAGGTGTTAAACCACTTACTTTGCCAAAAAGCGTATGGGCTTCTCTTTGAGAAATATCGAAGAGACTTGAGAGCGAGTCTCGCTTGAGACTTCGGGGCTAAGGGAGCCCAAGAAGAAAAGTTGTTCGAACTTCTCTTAGTCGAATTCGACGACGAGCGATTCGACAGTTGATCTGAGAAACTTGAGGTCGGCTTGCGCTACGACCTTCTCATTGGTAGAGAAAACTTTCTCCAACGGAGTCTCCATCTTTTGTTTCCTCAAAAAAATTGAAGGCATATAAATTCTTATTTGATTCTAAAGAAAATTATAGCAGATCAATAATCTAATTACAAAAGAGGGAAGAATGATTGGATCTCCTCTTTGTTTAATATTGCGTTCTTATTGTAGCGGTGGAGAGTGATTCTTATTCTCCGTTGAAGAGCCAAATCGGAAGCTTGATCTTCGTATCTTCTCGCTCTCATTGAAAGCGTACTGGTCAGGTACGAAACCTTATCAATGGCTAAAATCTCAAAGAGGTTCGAAACTCAACTTAAACTCAGCAAGTTTATAGAGTTTTCTCCTCTAACATAAAGTGTGTTCATCAGCCTTGTGCTTAGTTTTCAGTCTTCTATAGTTATCCAGCTTCAAAAATTAAGCATCAAGAGTGCCTTTTAGGGATTCTCCTCCTCTGGCCTTTAGCTTCTTGGGTTCCTCCTCCCGAACTTCTCCTGTTTTCCCATAGCTAATCATAGCTATTTATAGAGGATTTTGGGGTGTAACTAATCCCTTAAATCTCTTCATGATGGGAGGGGTGTAACCAACCCCTTAAATCTCTCCAAAATGGAAAGTTATTCCCCATTATGTGGAGAGAAAATGAGGTGTAACTGATCAAGTTCGTGGCTATCAGTTATAGCAGAACTGCGGGTCTCACGCTGGACGCGGACCTCGCTCTAATGTTGAGACATAGAGCTCACATGCTCACATTAAAGTTGAAAACGTGAAGCTTCTCAGCCTTGCATTTGTATTGAAATGCGAAGCTATACATGCTCGCGTTTTAATGTTGAAACGTGACCCTAAGGTCTGCGTCTCAAAAAATAGCGCGACCATCGCGTTTGACAGAGACTGCGAGGTTCGCATCTAAGATTGGAACACGACCTCTGCGTTTGACAAAGGACGTAAGATCCGCGTTTGGGTTGAAACGCGACCCTCATGTTTGGCATGAGGCCCGCGTCTGAGGCTGGAACATACACGACTACTGGGTCTGCGAGGTTCGTGTCTGAGGCTTTGGCTTCAGTAATTTTTAGACAGCCTATACTTATCAGGTGTCGCGATGTAACGCCCCGGTCCGGAGGGTACGGAGACGTTACTGCGACGTATATATGCAGGTCAGAAATACCCTCACGTATATATGCTAAACATCAGTACAAGAAAGAATTAGAGTACGAAAATAAGTGGTGCTTTATACATTCCAACATATGTGTACAATTACAAAGTCATCATAGGATGTGATATAATATTACAAGAATATTACATCACCTGATAGGCGTAAATGCGAGAATATAAGGAGATATAAAATAATAAATAGTATAAAAGGAGGCTCGGATTCATAACAAGAAAACTCTAGAGCCGAGAAGGGGGGCCTGGAAGGATAGAGCTTCAAACAGTCTGCCGATGAACCACGCTTTCGCTGCGCATCTCTGATCAGCAACTTGGAGAATCCACAAGCTCCAAGTTCTGAGACCTGGACATGAGGATCCAGGGAAGTTGGAACTCCCTAATGAGAGGTCAAGTAGCGTGCAAAGATAAGCACACGTGTATCGATAAATCTGAATAAAAGAGCATGCATTGAAAATTATATTGTGAGCACAAGCACACATGAATAGGAATGAGGCATCAAATGATAGGATAAGTAGATGTGACAAAACCAGTTGTATGGGTTAAGTTGATGGATTCATGAAATTGATACCTCGAGGGGATATTCAAACAAAGAAACCCTTATCTATATACCGTATATCTCTTGTCTCCATCAACTGAGTGCGCACAACCTGAGCTGTCCACAATAACAACTAAAGAGAACAATATGAATTATCAGAAGATTATACGGTAACTAAGTATCAGTATAAATCAAGAATAAATAAGTCATGAGATTACAACAGTTCAAGTGTAATGTCAGGCATGAGACGTGCTTTATACAGTAAGATAACAGTAGGAGATCAGTGAAACAATACACAGGTGGTAAAATCAAGAATATATAATATAATAATATTAACAAACTAAAAATTCGAATAAAAACCCGATGAAAGCAAATACGACAAAACTAGCAGTACAATCCATATTACGGCTTTATGAGATAAGTACGTTGAAGGAATAATCCAAATAAGGAAACCCTCATCTATATACCTATATCTCACGTTATCGTAATCTGAATATATACAACCTGAATTGCAAAACATAATGAATTATTATCTTCGTATCTTATTATTATTACTCATCCGACCCATATATCTAGGTATGTGTCCTGGTGTACATCTCAACACACATATATCCATATATAAATAAGTCGAGGTTGGTTATTGGAAGCTAATGAAGAACTGATAGCTTTTACTTACAGTGGTTCCCATCTGCCCGGGACACAGCTAATGGGGGCCTGACCCCCTAACATGCATCTTCTGAGTGCCTAAAAGTGCCCTAACATGAATCGTCAGTCTAGTATTTTAACCACTATAAGTAAGGCATCATACCGACATTCATCACCTCCTCCCATTCACCGTGTAAGTTGTCCTTTTTACATCTTATTAAGTATAATTACTAGATTGCGGGAATGAGTAGGAACATAACATGTCATAATAGTAGTACATAACAAGCATAACATAAGTACATAATAAGCATAACAGGTACTACATTCCCATAATGTGATAATCATGAGTATAGAGTTAAACATGACAAGTATCAGGTTTTAACATGATAATAACAAGTGATTAGGCAAGTGACATGTGATAAGTGATAACATAACAGGGGGCAGGTGGCAAGTAGTAACATAATAAGTGACCTAGTAAATGATAGCACGTCAAGTGAAAGCATGTCAAGTGATACAGGAAAATAATATAAGTAAGATTTCAAACTCTTCACAATCATTAATAGAAGAATAGATAAACTGGCAGGCAAGTAATTTAGTAAGCAAGCGAATATTCAAGCGGAGCTAGGCAAACTGGAGCGAAGCTAATGTACAACACTAAATGCTATCATGCTCAGTGTGGTTACCGCGCAACGTTTCTAGACATACGTGTCGCAGCAAGCATATGAACACCATACTATCGCTCACCGCGAAGCCACACTCATGGTGAAGCCACGCTCGAATGGAGTTAGCGATAAAGTGTTGACACTAAGTCTGCCTACTAGATGTAGCATATAGAAAGTCCAGAGGACTTTTAAAATCTCAGAGAGGTTGAACCTGGAGCTTAGGCCCGAAGGCAAGGGCACCGGTAGAAGGTGTTAGTCTCAAATAGTACACATAAAGAATATTGTCTACAATGTTACAAACATTCGTCACAGGTATATACACGTAGAATATTGGGCACTCAGCCACTTACAAATATAGGAGCTACGTGAATACAGATACAAATGCATAATACAAATAGAAGTTGACCCACGAAGCAGGAAAGTCTAAAAGGACAAGAACACTGGCCTAAATCTTCAAAAAACATCGTGAAATCCCCGATCTTTGGAGTCTAGGTAACCAATGCGTAAACATGTTCAATATAATAAATATTATATTATATAGAGGAGGAGAGTGAGAAACTAGAAGGAGAGAGAATAAAGACGCAGGGGTTGCAGACGCGGGAGTCACGTCATGTAGATGCCACAAACGCCGGGTTCAAGACCCGTGTTTAAGTCAGGACACGAAAAGAACGCGGACGCGGGCATGAGCTCCGTGTCCCGTTGATACAAGAACGCGAGTATCGCGTTATACAAATATTAAGAACGCAAAGATCGCGTTAAGGAATAGCTTGGACACGGGGGTGAGCTCTACGTCTAGCAATAAACTCAAGAGGGAGAGAGAAAGGGAGATGAGAGAGTGAGGGTGTGTACAGTGTGAGAGAGAGAGACGCATGGGTTGAGAATGTATGTGTGTGTGTGAGAGAGAGAGAGACACTATAAGAGAGGGGGAAAGAAAAACAATGAAGAAAAAGAAGGAAAAAAGTAAGAAAAGAAAGGAGGAAGGAAGGAAAGGAAGAAGGGAGGAAAGAAAGGGAAAGGGGGTGGCTTGGTCGGCTGGGGGGTAGCACCGGCGGCGGCCCAGTGGCCGGTAGCGAGGAGAGGAAGGGGATGGGAAGGAAGGGTGCAAGTGTAGTTAAAATAGAATTTTTTGGAGTTTTGAAACGGGGTTTCGGAGAGCGAAGGAATAGCTCGTTGGAAAGAGTATTCCGAGGGAAAGAAGATGGCGAGGTTGTTGGTGGCCGAGTTGGTGCAGGTGGTGGTGAAGTTTTGGAAATTAATGGGTTTCTTGGTGAAAACAGAAGAAGATGATACAGAAGATGGTGGTATGGTGGTTGTAGGAATAGAGAAGGAGATGGAGGGGAAGATGGTGGAGGAGTGGTGGAGATGGTGGTGGTGCTGATCGCCAAGGAGGTACAGCCAAGGAGAGATGTTGGCTGCGTTTGCTGCTGTTGGCTGTTGGTGTGAAGAAGAAGAAAGAAGGAAATAATGAAAGAGAGAGAAAAGAAGGGGGTGTATATATACAATGGAGATGGAGATTATTACAAGTTTGCCATGCTCTCCACAAAAACTGATGTCGGCGTCTAGCCATACCCGCGTCTGCCTAATTTTGAGCCAGACGCAGAGATAAGCTCCACGTCATGTAACGCCCAGATCCGGTGGGTACGGAGATGTTACTGCGACGTACATACGCAGGTCGGAAATACCCTCACGTATATACGCTAAGCATCAGTACAGGCAAGTAAAAGAGTAGGAAGCACGTGGCAATATACATTCCAACATAAGGATTACAAAGTTATCACAGAGCGGGATATGTTAGCACATGTTCATTATATCACCGCTAGATACAAAAGTAAGAATTACAATTTGTACAACAAAAGGTGCTCACGGGCTGAGAAGAAAATCCCCGAGCTAGCAGAAGGATTCAGGAACGGAAGGAGCTAGGACAAATCAGCTTGCTCCGAGAAATAGGCTTGATCTTCAGTGGAGGGCTCCACTTCAGTCCACGCTTCAGAACCTGAACATGCGAGTTCAGGGGAGTCAGAACTCCCTAACAAATATGCAGGTGAAAGCCAAATGTCATGAAGAGATAAGTATATGCATGTGTTGATATGATCAAACAGTATTAAACATCAAAAACTGTGTTGAGTGTACGTGTACAGTAAACATGAAATGGAGACACAAAATGAAGGTAATAGGGCCTGAATAAATCTATTTCTGCCATTTTTATATTTATACTTATTACTCGATCTACCCATATGTCTAGGTATGTGTAATAGCGTCCCAGCACACATACATCCACATAGGAGTAAATCGAGGCTGTTATTGGAAACCAACGGGGGTATCAACGAACAATGTTTACAGTGGGTCCCGTGCTTGCCTGGGACCACGGTCCATGACGTTCCGTTACTGGTGCTCGGAACCAGCCGCAAGGCGTACAGGAGGGTCTTATGGAATGCCCTTATCAAGATGGTACCAGGAATGAGGGAGCCAGCACTCCCCTCGGTCGCCTGGAGGCCCACAGGTCAGACCGAAAATTTAGTTGCACAACATACCTAGTGCCACTGTAAACATGAACATATATTGATAGCCGCATGTTTCCCCCGACCCGATGTAAGTTGTCTCATTTTATGAGTTCTTTAGATAATTATCCGATTTCGGGAATGAGCAGGAACAAGTCAGGAATATTATGAAGACAGGAGTATCAGGAGTACGATGTGTACTATTACGTAATTCAAGTTTGTAAAACATGATGTCCGGTTATCATTCCCGTTATCGTGATAATTATAAGAGTCAAGTGTATCATGCCTGGTGTCAAGAGATAGCATGACAAGAGGTGATATTCGTCAAGTGACAAGTCATGTAATAACAATATATAATACAAGTCCCGAGGATAAGGTCCATATTCAAGGAAGTGATTACCACAGTAGACAACCAAAGTTAGTCGACTAGGGAGAGACAAGTAGTCGACTTATGAAGGAGTTAGTCGACTATAGAGGAAGGCCAAGTCGACTAATAAGGTCGCGTCTCATAGGGTCGCGTCTTCAGGAAAAAGTTAGTCGACTAGGGATAAAGGGGTAGTCGACTAATAAGGCCGCGTCTCATAGGGTCGCGTCTTCAGGAAAAAGTTAGTCGACTAGGGATAAAGGGGTAGTCGACTAATAAGGCCGCGTCTCAAATAAGCTAGTCGACTTGAGACAAGGAAGTAGTCGACTAATAAGGTTTCAAGTCGACTAATAACTGGATCAAGTCGACTAACAGAGGGCAAACTGAGAGCAGAACTAATTTTTGAGGGTTGTGGTTGTTGATATAAAAATACCAGTATAAAAAATAAGTTATCCATGTCTTGGCGAGTAAAGTTACTCGCCTAAAAATGTTCCTTTGATGCGTCCGACGCCCCGGGAGAAAAATACCAAGTGAGGATAAGTTCTTTGTTAAAGTGGTCGTCAATTATCACCAAAACGATTACCGGAATAATCGCGAACGATTACCGGAATAATCTACGGCGATATTGCCGACGAAGAAAAGCCCGGCCCCAATCCAAAAGGAGGGTACCGGCCCTAGAGTCTTGCCGATGATGAAGAAGAGCACGGCCCCCAATCCAAAGGAGGTGGCCGGCCTTAAAAGAGAAGGAGAGAGGTTGAAGGTGCAAGTATAGTTCAATTTGAAAAAATGGGATTTTGCAAACGATGTTTCGGGGGACGAATCTATAGTTCGTCGGAAAGAGGATGACGAGGAGGTGAAGATGGTATGCTTGGTGGTGGCTACGGTGGTGCAGGTGGTGGTGGAGATGGTGGTAAAGTTGATGGAGAGGATGGGTTTCTTTGATGTTTCTTGGTGAAAAGAGGTTGAAGAAGATGGTGTAGTTGTTGGAAATGGAGGAGGAGATGGAGGGGAGAATGGTGGAGGAAATGGTGGAAGAAGTTGGTGGTGGATGTGATGAAAAATAGAGGGAGGTGGCCGGCCAAAGGAAGGGCTTGGTGCTGTTTTCGTTGCTGTTGGAGGCTTGCTGGAAATGGAAGATGGAAGGAAAGAATAATGAAAGAGAGAGAAGATGGGAGTGCATGTGAATATATAGATAAATGGAAAGTTTATTATTACCATCTTGCCCTCCATTCAAATCAAAGAAACGCAAGAATGGAGACTTGCGTCTCCATTCAATTGAAGCCCGCGTCTTGGCTATAAGAGCTGGACACGGAGATTATTGCTGCGTCCAGAAAGGAAAACATAAGGTTGTGTTTACGGGAAAAAGACAAAAAGGCATGGGTGATTTGACCTGAGTTGATTTTGCCCATAAGCATTAAATGCAGTATGGAGAGGATCACTGCATTTAATGATGAATCCAGTTGGTGAAACTCGCGTCTGAGGAAGGAGAGAGAAAATGAAAAAAAGAGAAAAGTGAAATATTTGGATAAATTCCCGGTATCTGGGAAAATACTGAAAACTCCGGAAAAGTCTAAAAATTGAAGTATCTCAAAAAGTCTCCCAAAAATTCTCAAAAATAATAAATATTATTTTAAGATTTTTAGTGAAATCGGTTTTCAGAAATTCAATTCCATTTTTAAAATAAAAATCCTGGAATCCACTGTGAACGGTGTCTACACCGGATAGGCTGGATTTTTGATAAAATCTGAAAATTCTAAAAAAATTCATTTAGATAGAAAACATGATTTTAAGAAATATTGTGAAATCCGTTTTAATATTTTCAACTCCATTCGTAAATTAAAAATCTGAAAGTCAGTCAGCGAAACTGGCCGACACCGGTTTTGAAGATTTACAACTTAATTCCGAAAAATTCCAGAAAATCATGAAAAATCTAGAATATAAAAAAAATAATATTTTGAAACTGAAATCGGTCAAATCTGAATACTGAAAAGGTCAAATCATGCAGTACTGCTATATGAGTAAGATAACAGAAAATAAAATAAAATAAAATAATAAAAATACGCTCCAAAAATCAGGATACATAACTGTGTACGTATACCGAGAATGAGGTGTTACACGTCAGAAGAAAACGCGGGTGTCGCGTTGCAGAGGAGAGAGAAAGTCATTATGACTTGATTAGAGTTGATTTGAAGGGCATTGAATGTAAAGAGATAAAGACAATCTTTGCCTCAAAAAAGCAGACGCCTCAAAAATCAGACCCGCGTCTGGTTGAACCTCGCGTCTGGGAGGAGAAAGAAAAATGGAAAAAATATATAAATATATTATCTGAATAAAATTTCGGTATCTGGGAAAATACCTAAAACTCTGAAAAAGTCTAGAAATGAAGTAACTCGAAATGATTCTAAAAAATTCTCAAAAATAATAAATATTATTTTTATATATATGATAAATCAAATTTTAGAAATTCAATCCCATTTTAAAATAAAAATCCTGAAATCAACCGTCGCTACTAGTCTATACCGGTCGGCCAGATTTTGATAAATTCAGAAAAATCTCCAAAAATTCATTTAAATAGAAAATATGATTTTAAGAGATAATGTGAAGTAGTTTTTAGAAATTTAACTCTTTTTGTAAATAGAAAAAATCTGGGAATCGATCAGCGGCACTGGTCGACACCTGTTTAAAGATTTACAATTTAATTCGAAAAATTTTAGAAAATCATGAAAAATCTAAATATTAGAAGTAATGTTTGAAACTAAAATCGGTCAAATTTGAATACCAAAAAGACCAAATCGAGTAATACTCTAGGATCGGGTCACCGGTTCAGTCTAGGACTGACTCCGAATCCACGAATCCAGATCCAAGGCAAATTGATCATAAAAATAATTCATAAAACAAAACAAATACAGGAAGTAAATTGAAAAATATGATCAAAAAAATCTGAATACATAAGTAAGTATGTATTCCGAAAATGGGGTGTTACATTCCATCCACCTTACAAAAATTGCATCATCGCAATTTCGATAAGGGGTAAAATGAACACTAAAAGGACAGGGATAAGAATTATACCAATCAAGATATGAATAACTAAGAGTAATGCACCCAAGTCGACTGAACAATGATCAGAACATATATATTTTCTACACTTCCTGCTGTATAAATTTTTGAACGATGCCAAATAATACTGACCTGATAACACTGCTTTGCAATAGAATTCCCGCTGTATTGTATACTTAATATCATTCTGAAAATAAGTGATTGTAGCTTTACCTGCACACAAAATACAGAATTTAAGATCTAAGAATAAAGATGTGCAAGTGCTCAATTCTTACCGCTATAGCAAGTGGCTATGCGGGTCGTGATCCACAAGGAGGGTTTGCGATAGAAGCGTTCACGGTTCTTTATTGAAATCTTTATGAAGACAAAACGAAAATTCTTCTTTGTTTTTAAGAAAGAAAAATGAAAACGAGTTATGTTAAGGTTAGAGAGAAATGGTAGAATGAGAAAGTGGAGAGAATCAGAAAGCGACTATGTACAAATGAGTTGAAAAAGAATGATTTGGAAGAGGTAGTGTTGGTGATTTAATTTACAGAAATGAAAGAAAAGGAATAAAAACAGTTACTTACCTTCTTTTCACCAAAAGCTTACTTTGAGTCTTTAGCGAAGATGTGACCTTGAAGTAGAGGCAATCAGCGCATAGCCCATAAGAGTTGAGTATTGGTCTCTTTCACATTATATCATCAAGACAACTCAAGCATGAAATGATACAGAAAGAGACTCAATTCCATCGTCATGAGCTATCGGTGGCACTCGCAAAGGCAAGGCTCTTTCGATGCTTTTAGACTCACTTTGAAGACAATTGTACCAAAAAGAAAAGTGAAGTAGAAAAGAAGAAGAAGAAGAAAACTAAAAAGAAGTACATACAAAGAAAGAACATAGATTTGATTTCATAACGATCAAAGAAAGAAAGAAACCTTACACCAGTGTCACTCTCAGCTTAAGCTTCATTCTTGTTCTTCGATGAAAGTCTGATCTCCTCTGAATTACATAAATGAAAACTAAAATTACATGAAAAAGTAAAAGAAAAACCTAAACTAAAAAATGGAAAACTAGTCTAAATCCTATCTCCGCATGGTCGTCCCATTTTGCTCAGCTGAAACATGTATTTATAGGCAAAACCCTAACAGGTAGGATCTCGGGAATATTGGGGGAGCAAACGCTCCCCAACAACATTCAAACAGCCGCGAAAATGCGGCTTTGGCCGCGTTTCCGCGGCAAGGGTGTGGCCAGGTGGCCACACCCTGTTGGTGGGTTTCCCTGGTTTTGCCTTCTGACTTTATCTGTAGTTGGATTTTCATTTTGAGTCCGGGAGTGTGACGAAATGGCCTTTGATTCTTAGCTTTAACCGATCGATTCTGAGAGGATTCTTCTCAACCGGTTTTCAACCTCTTGATTTTGCCCTAATTCAGTGAGCTCGAATTAATTCTGATTTAATTCAGAATTCTGGTGGGCTTTTAGGCTCATTTCTCTTCATCTCCTTAAGGAATGGGCCTGCAAATAAATTAAACAATTAATTAGGACAATGCAGATTTTATTCTATAATAAGTATGGAAATATGATACTAAATATGTAACATTAGCAACCAATCACACCCTCATACCTATCTTTGCTCGTCCTCGAGCAAAACAATTAAACTATACTAAGGATTATTAGACCACTTTCGCAGGTCACGCGATTGCACTGAGCATGTGCAACAAGCCGTTAAACCTCTAGGTTTTCCCTAGAGGACGAGTTTGGTCTCATGAGGGTTTTCAGCGGATTGCACCGACAAAATCCTAAAAAAAAGAGAAACAAAGAGTTAGTATTTTCGAAAAGCATTTTGAAAGAGAAAAATATTTGAAATATAATTGTAAGATTTAAGTAATCTATAAGTTATAGGAAAACCAAATTTTTCATTCCTAAACTTAGTCTCTATTCAAAAATTTGTTATCAATCAAAGTAAGGAGTCAAATTGTACTTCTCATCTAGTCTATTACTTTACCCTAAGTCATATGCACCTTGTGATCGTGAAAATTTTGACTAAGGGTTCATTAACTCTAACTCTTATGCCTTATATATATATATATATATATATATATATATATATATATATATATATATATATATATATAATATATATTTTGGTGGTATTATTCCTTAGTTATATTAGGCTTTCTAATCTGCCCATGTAACGAGCCTTTAATCGATGACTCCCAAACCAAACGGTCTTAGGGCACCGGGTGAGAAAACACCTTAAGGACTTAAGGACTCGAGCAAACAAGGCCACAAAACTAAGGATTTTATTATATGAACCCCTTTTAGGCGTGAATTCTTATGCTTTATTAGGCACAAATACCTAGCTTAATCAGAGGATTTTTATATATATATTTTTCTCAAACTTATTAATTATCTTTCGCATAAATACTAAGGCTTGCTTAGGCCAAAGCACCTAGCTAATCAATAATTAGATTTGTTTATCTTTTTTTTATTCTTTTTTTTATAAGGCATAAGAATCTTTATTTTTTGAACCCTAAGTGTGTATGTATATGAAGTGTGCATATTTCATCAAGGTAAAGATCAAGACTAAATTACTTTGACAAATTATCTTCCTTACCCTAAAAATCAAACAAATAATCTTATTTTGACCAAGTATAAGAAATCCTAATTTGGATTTTCCTATTCCTTAAAATTAACTTAATTTCTTACAAAAAATATGTCAAAATATTGTTTCTATTTTTCAAAAAGTTTTTAAAAGTAAAGAAAATGTTAAATTTTTATTTTTATTTTTATTTTTTTAATAAAAAGAAAAACTAAGTTATGTTAGACCCTCCCCCACACCTATCTCATGCATTGTCCTCAATGTATGAATTAATGCATAGATGCATGAAAAAGACGAAAGGGAAGGAAAATGTTACCTTAAGGTGGTGGTTCGGTGGTGGTCTGATTGGTCCACGAAGTGCGGCCCAATCAACTTTTTTGTGGAGTTCGGAGGAACCCACCAGAAGTTTCTCTAATATAACCCATTAAAATTGTGTATCCATGAAGGATTTTTATTCAGTATTTGACCCCATCTAATTTTCAAATTCCATGATTGATTTTGGAGTCAAATTTGTCAACCACCTCGTCCCAGAATGGAGTGTGAAAAGATAGAATGATTGACTTGGACTCAGGAAGTATAGGAACTAATACCGACTCAGGAGATGACTTAAGTCAAGTAAAGGCTCAGGAGTCGAGATTGGTTCAAGAAGTGGGTCCAAGTTAAGAAAGTGAAACTCAAGTCCATATTTATTTTCTAACAATGGAATGTGACTTAATAGTGGTGATTCAAGTTCAGGAATGATAGGTGGGGGAATCAAAACTGACTCTAAAATATTACTCAAGTTTGGTAACAAAACAGGAGTCAATATTAATTCAGAAAGTTGAACTGGATCACAGATTTGAGAATTTAGGTCACATATCTCATTGAGTTCAATATCAAAAAAATGAGAACTTGCTATTTGTCAATAGGATTTTCAAAAGTGTAAAATTGGTCAAGTTCAATATGATCATCAAAAATGGGCGATTCAATTTCATGATGAATTGGCACAGGATTCAATGTTGACTCAGGAAAAAGATTGAAATCAGGTGAAGACACCGGAGTCATTATTGAATCAGGAAGTAAAATTGAATCACTAAGTTGAGGTTCATGATCATATTCATTTTCAAGTTCAATTTCAGGAAAGGGATAGCTTGCCAAACTGTCAATATCATTTTCAAAATTTGGAGTTTGGGCAAGCTCAAATGATTGTTCTGAAATGGAACCTTGATTTCCAAAACAACCTGACTCTTCAGCTCTAATAGAATGGTCAGTGACATCAGAATTGGTCACATGGTGAGAACGTAAAGATTGGACCATCATATCTATGTCACGATTACGAGCTTTTTGAGCCTGAGTCGTGGCTTCAAGCATCTTTTCATAGTTGATAGGTTCATTGTTTTGATGAAAAGATGAAGTGTTGTTTTGGAATTGGTGGTGAAATTGTGAGTCCATCAGATTTGAGATTTGTGTTTGGACTCACGCATACTCATTTCCAAAATTGATAGTTTTTATTTTGGACTGGTGGAACTGAGTATGAATCTTAGAAATATTGTGGACAAGGTGGAGAAGGAGGACAAGTTGGTTTAAAATTGGACTTGGGGGAGGTGAATCCCCACTGACTCTGTGAGGAGTTGAAATTATTATGGAAATTATGGTGATAAGATTGGGGACATGGGTTATATTGATTCGGATAAGACCAATCTGGCACACTAGGTTGGTTAAAGTTATGATATGCCGGGTTGGTAATATCCGAAAAAGAGGTTGGTGTGTAATATGGATTATCATTGAAGTTGAAAAAATTATTGTTATAAGCCATATCACACAATAGAATACAAACAAAGAAAAACAAACAAATAAGCAAACAAAAGAAAAAAATTCTAAACTAAGTTAGGGTAGACCTATGACCTAGACGACTCCTAACTGATTAGACTGTCCACGGGAGGTCTAATGCAGACTTTGACCACAAGCTAATCAGCCAGGTCAGGGCAAGGTTGGTGGGAGGTTTTCCGTCAAAGACGTTCCTTAATTAAATAACCACCAACCTTCAGGATTTCGGTCCTTAATCCCTTTCCTAGACACTGATTTGACAGGAGTCAAATTCCAACACCTTCCCCCTTAGGATAATCTCCTAATTGAGTCCGAGATGTCCCTAGGGCCAACGTCTACTCATTTTTAATTAGGCTTGGGTTAGTGAGTGCTTGGAATCTGATTTTTAGGCCAAGGAAGGGTGAATAAATCCCCACCTTATCTTGTTATGGGTTAGTGCCCTTAAGATAAGTTTGTACAAGTGTACAAGATATATAAATAAGATTCACTTAAAGCGATGTAAATCAACCAAGAGATGAGTCCTATTCTACATGCAATGCGAACGTACCTTGCTCCAGCACTCTTCAACAGTAAAAATAAATGAATTGAAAAAAACACGTGCTTAAAAATGCAAACGTCTAATCAATTTTTTATCTTTGTCAACAAGTATTTTACTGTTGGTTTATTAGCAGGCTTTTGGTGATGGGCATATAAGAAAAAACAAATTGCAGAAAAACTAGAATTTTGCAAGTCAAGCAGCCCTGCAAAAAACAACGTTAGTAGTCAACTCCTTTTTGCCGCGTATCCGCGGCTTTGGCCGCGAAACGCGGCAAAGCGGAGGGCACTTGGTCTCTGCTTTCTAGAGAAGAGGCCCAAGACAACTTATATGTTACAGCAATCTTCTTTTCCTGCTTTGCTTGCCCTATAAACCTGCAACAGAGAAGAAAATTCGTTTTAGTTCTAAAAAATTTTCAATAAAATCAGATTTCAATAAAAACGTTACCCTCCCCGGCAACGGCGCCAAATTTTGATTGTAGCTTTACCTGCACACAAAATACAGAATTTAAGATCTAAGAATAAAGATGTGCAAGTGCTCAATTCTTTTTTTGGAGAATGTAAATTTTATATATCTAAACTGTGTATACATAAAAAAAGTCCATGAAAAATCATGGACAACAAAACAGCAAAGGACCTATGCTGCAAAACCTGGCAGAAACTGCCTACAAAAGACCCCAAAAAACCTTCTTCCAATCTATAATGAAACCTGGACTGGCAGAATTGTGCTCCCCACTTTGGCAGCACAGTTCTGTCAGCCCAGCAGTTCAGGCAACCAGAACTGCAGCAATAAGCTGCAGTTCTGGACAGAACTGAGCTCATCCTCCCATATTCCAGAACATTGCTCTGCAAACAGCAGCAGGCAACCAGTTCTGGCTGCCAATGGGTAGCAGCCAGAACCAGTTCTGGCAGCAAAAATGCACAGCCAGAACAATGTCCATGGCTGTGCATGAATATCAGTGCGACAGAAAAAAACTGCCCCCAAACCTATACATAGGGCAGTAAAAAAAGATCCTATACAGAAAAACAATACAACCAAAATACAGTTAAAACTCCACAGTGACATTTGGATTCAAGGAGAATAAAGTCTTGTAGATATGCAACTTGATCTTGAACACAATAGGCTCCACCTCCTGTACCTGGCCTTCAAACATTCTCCTATTTCGGGCATTCCAAATGTGATAAACAGTACAAGCCAGTGCCATCTTTTTAGCTTTGGCATTGCCAGAAGACCCTCTCGCCTCCTTCTTGATCACACTGTAACGCCCCGATCCCACGGATACGGGAACGTCACTGCGACGTATATTACGTAGGTCAGAAAATGCCCCCACGTATATACGCTAAGCATTTAGTACAACAAGGATCAGAGTACACGACAAAGCGTGATATTCATACATATGCCAACTTAAAAGTACAAGTACAAGTTATCACAAGATATGATAAATATTACACATTACATGTATCTTTATCACAACCAAGTCCAAAAGTAAAAGATACAATATGAACACAAAATGCTCACGAGTAGGATGAAGATCCCGTGAGTCAAAGAGAGAGAGATCTGGCACAAGGACTGGAGCTAGTCTGCCTGCTTACTAAGAAAAGCTTGATCTTCTGTGGACGGTTCCACTTCGATCCAAGCTTCAGAACCTGAACATACAAATCCAAGGGAGTCAGGACCTCCCAACAACGAACAGACTACAGCCAAATGGCTAAGAGACATGAATAAGAAAGATAGAACAACATAATGAATATCAATTAGCAAGAAATGAAAGCATGAAGAGATAAAGTCAGAATACAATGAATCCACAGTTAGAGTCTATTATTATTATTACTTGTCTTACTGTGATATCTAGCTATGTGATCCCAGGCGTCCCAAGGCACATAGATCCATATCCTAGTAAAGCAAGGTTGTTTATTGGAAACCAGCGGGATTATCAACGAACTATGTTTACAGTGTGGGTCCCGTACATGCCCGGGGACAACGGTCCAGGATTGTTCCGTTGCTTGGTGACGGAAAACCAGCCGCTAGGCTAACAGGAGGGACTTATGTAATGCCCTTTATCATGATGGTACCAGTAATGAGGGAGCAGCACTCCCCTCGGTCCCCTGGAGGCCTCAGGTCAGACCGGAAATATAGTTGCACAACATACCTAATACCACTGTTAAACATGAACACATATTGATATCCACATGTTTTCCCCCCGACCCAATGCAAGTTGGTCCATTTTATACAAAAGTCAAGTGTATCATACTTGGTGTTAAGAGATAGCATGATAAGTGGTGATATTCATTAATTAACAAGTTATGAAATGAGAATATACAATAACACAAGCCATGAAGTAACAAAGAGGTAACATCCATCCAAGTAACAGGTCATGAAAGTACCATCCATGAAGCATAAACAAGAATAATATATCCCACATGTATCAAGGGTATGATCCAAATTCAGAAAAGAAATCAACTATAATAAACAACCTAAATTAGTCGACTAGGTGGAATGGTTAGTCGACTAATAGTGGTCTCTAGTCGACTAACAGTCTGGACTAGTCGCCTAAAACTGGGTTCCAGAGAGTTGGAATTCTGTTTCAGGAAAGTTAGTCGACTAGGTGGAGAAGAGTAGTCGACTAAACGGTGAACTCAAGTCGACTAACAGATACGTAAGTCGACTAAATCTGTGATACAGGAGTCGAGTTTCTGATTCAGGAAAAGTTAGTCGACTAATAATCAAGATAAGTCGACTAAAACTGTGTTTCAGAACAGGGGTCGTTTCAAATAAGGATTTCAAGTCGACTAACTCCTAGGTCAAGTCGACTAATCGTGGTCTGAAAACAGGGTACAGAACAGAATTTGATGATTGAATTTGAAGGCCAAAAGCATGATTTTGAAGGCACAAGTGTACATGAATTGTAAACACAAGTATACTAAAAAGTTTACAAGTCTTGGTGAGTAAAAATACTCACACGAATGGTTAATTGGAGCTATACGCGTTCGAAAGGAGCGTTGACCGACAAACTTGATCCTCGGCGATAATAGACACGATCCCAATCAAAAGTCACCGTTGTAGTTGCTTGAGATGGAGATGATGACTTTGTGTGTTTTTGGAGTTGGGGTTGAGGTTGAGATGAAGGAGGGATTTTGGTGAAGGCCAAATCTTTGTTGAAGTGAAGAAAAGAAATGAAAATGTAAAGGAAAAGTTTATATAAGATTTTGATTTTGTGAAGGAGGTGCAATTTATGTAGAAGAGAGGGGGTTTTTTTTGCAAATAGGAGGGGATGAGGTGTCCCTCTTTTGGCCACTTGGCCGGCCATGGAAGAGAGAGAAAGAGGGGCATTAATGGTAGAAGTGTGTGGAGTTTGTTGGAATTTTGGAAAAGGTTGGATTTTGGAAAATTGGAAAATCTTGTGGCTTGTGGAGGAAGGAAGAGAATAAAAAAAAGAAAAGAATTTAAAAAGTAAAAGGAGAAGATTTTATTTGGCAAAATGAAAATATTGAAAAGACAATTTCCCGGGTTTAAGTCGAAGATGCGGAAAACATTTCGGAAAATACCGAAATCGTCCCGAAATCAAGTATCTTGGAACGACTCGTAAAATTTACCAAAAATCAATAATAATATTTTAAGACTCATGGTGAAATTCGTTTGGAGAAATAATTTATAGTTTTAAAACTAAAAATCCCGGAATCAGTTAGCTACCGACTCCGGTGGAATTTTCATAAAATCATAAAATTCCCAGAAAAAGTATTTAGGTAAGAAATATGATTCTAAGAAATAATGCCTAAAGGACTTTCTAGAATTTCCTAACTGTTTGTAAGATAAAAATCCGGAATCGATCAGCGACACTGGTCGACACCGGTTTTGAAGATTTTCAATTAATTCAGGAAAATTCCAAAAATTTATATAAAATCTAAAATATTGGAAAATAATATTTGAAACTGAAATCGGTCAAATACAGGAAGTAAATCGAAAAAAATACGATCGAAAAACTGAATACGCAACTAAGTACGTATTCCAGGAACGGGGTATTACAATCCATCCACCTTACAAAAAAATTCGTCCTCAAAATTTCAGGAAATGAAAGGTAACGGTAGAGAAGGATAAGAAGAAAGAATTTTACCAATCAAGTTGTAAAGAGTTGCGGATAACGCTCACGGATAACATCCTCTCGTTCCCACGTGGCCTCTCCTGGCGCATGTCTGTTCCAAGACACCAACACTAATGGTATTGCCTTATTCTTCAATGTCTTGACACTTCTGTCCAAAATGGCCATCGGTTGCTCTTGATATGACAAATCCGGTTGTAGTTCCAGTTCGGAGTGATCCAGGATATGACTATCATCCTTGACATACTTCCTCAATTGTGATACGTGGAATACATTGTGAACTCCATCCAACGATGGCGGTAATGCCAATCGATAAGACACATCTCCCACACGGTCCAAAATCTCGAATGGGCCGATATATCTCGGACTAAGCTTTCCACGAGTACCGAACCGGATTACTCCTTTGGTGGGTGATATCTTCAAAAATACATGGTCTCCTGTCTTGAATTCCAATGGCCTTCTCTGAGTGTCAGCCCAACTTTTCTGCCGACTCTGAGCTGCCCTGAGGTGATCTCTGATGATTCTGACTTATCTGTTGTCTGAATCAGGATCTCTGGCCCCAAAAGTCTCCTCTCACCGACTTCGTCCCAACATATCGGTGACCTACACTTCCTTCCATACAATGCTTCAAATGGTGCCATCTTGATACTTGCCTGATAGCTGTTATTATAAGAAAATTCAGCCAAATGAAGATGATCTTCCCATGATCCCTTGAATTCAATCATGCAAGCCCGCAACATGTCTTCAAGAATCTGGATAGTCCTTTCAGATTGTCCGTCTGTCTGAGGGTGATAGGAAGTACTGAATTTCAGACGAGTTCCTAGACTGTCTTGGAGACTTTCCCAGAAATGTGATCTGAATCTTGTGTCTCTGTCTGATACAATACTAACTGGAACTCCATGTAGACGAACTATCTCCTTCATGTACTTGTCTGCCAAAACCTCTGTTGTCTGACCTACCCTGAACGGTATGAAGTGAGCTGATTTGGTGAGGCGATCAATGATTACCCATACAGCATTATTACCCTTAGGACTACGAGGTAATGCCGTAACAAAATCC
Source organism: Agave tequilana (assembly GCA_038442645.1). Lineage (NCBI taxonomy): Eukaryota > Viridiplantae > Streptophyta > Magnoliopsida > Asparagales > Asparagaceae > Agave > Agave tequilana. The sequence goes on from JAVJIF010034643.1 coordinate 92,070, forward strand.
ATGGTGATGTGCTCCCACTTCCATTCGGGTATTGGTAAGGGTTGTAGAAGTCCAGCTGTCCTCTGATGTTCTATCTTTATCTGCTGACAAACTAAGCACTTGGCTACATACTGGGCTATCTCCCTTTTCATAGCATTCCACCAAAACTGCTTCTTCAAGTCTTGATACATTTTGTTTCCCCCTGGGTGTATGGAATAGGCTGAACTGTGTGCTTCTGCTAGAATCTTCTGTCGAACTTCTCCTTGGGGAACATAAAGTCTGCTACCAAAATACAAGGCATCATCCGGATGAATACTGATATCAGTCCTCAATCCAGCCTCTACTTGAGCTCGGAATTGCTGTAATCTGGGGTCTTCCTTTTGAGCTTCCTTGATCTCATCTATCAATGCTGACTGAATCTGCAAGGTCATAAACTGTCCTGCCTTATCAGTTCCTTGAACTATCATCAAGTCCAATCTTATGATGTCTTGGATCAACTCGTTCTGTTGAGTAAGTTGGACTAGTACTCTATTCTCTGGCTTCCTGCTCAGTGCATCTGGAACTGTATTGACCTTGCCCGGATGATATTGCAAGTCTATATCATAGTCCGCTATTAGCTCCAGCCACCGCCTCTACCTCATGTTCAATTCCTTCTGTGTGAAAATATATTTGAGGCTCTTGTGATCCGTGTATATTAACACCTTGTCTCCCAGAAGATAATGCCTCCAGATCTTTAAGGCAAATATAACAGCTGCTAGCTCCAAGTCATGAGTTGGGTAATTTCGCTCATGAGGCTTCAGTTGCCTGGATGCATAGGCTATAACATGATCATGTTGCATTAGTACACACCCCAGGCCTTTTCCTGACGCATCACTGAATATGACCATCCCTCCTCTACCTGAGGGAGTCCTCAAGATTGGAGCTGTAATGAGTCTTTGCTTCAATTGCTCAAATGCTGCAGTACATTCCTCTGTCCATATGTACCTTTCTCCTTTCCGGGTGAGCTTGGTTAACGGGGCTGCAATCTTAGAGAAATCTTGGACAAAGCGTCTGTAATATCCGGCTAGTCCAATAAAACTCTTAATCTCAGTCACCGTCTTGGGAATAGGCCAATCCTTCACTGCCTGGACTTTACTGGGATCAACTGAAATCCCTTCTGCTGAAACCACATGTGTCCAAGGAAGGCTATACTGTCCAACCAAAAGTCACACTTGCTCCGCTTAGCATGAAGCTGCTCCTGCTGGAGAGTCTGCAATACTATCCTCAAGTGTTCTGCATGCTCCCTGTTGTTCTTTGAATAGATCAAGATGTCATCTATAAAACAACTACAAACTGATCCAAATAGGGCGAGAACACTCTGTTCATCAAATCCATGAAAACTGCAGGGGCATTGGTGACTCCGAAAGGCATAACTAGAAACTCATAGTGGCCATAACGGGTCCTGAATGCCGTCTTCGGAATATCCTCTTTCTTCACCCTTAGCTGATGGTAACCCGATCGTAAATCTAATTTAGAGAATACTCGGGCTTCATGAAGCTGATCAAACAGATCATCAATCCTTGGTAAGGGATACTTGTTCTTGATGGTAACTTTGTTCAATTCTCTATAATCAATACAAAGCCTTTTACCACCATCCTTTTTGTTTGCCAATAGTACTGGAGCTCCCCATGGTGAAGTACTTGGTCGAATTAATCCCTTGTCAGAGTATTCTTACAGCTGCTTCTTTAGAATCTCTAACTCCGTGGGTGCCATCCTGTACGGAGCCTTGGATATAGGAGCCGAGCCTGGAACAGTATCAATAGAGAATTCAATCATCCTGTCAGGCGGAAGTCCTGAGATTTCAGCAAACACTCCTGGGAATTCATCCCACACCGGTAATCTCTGCTGAATCTCCGAAGTAGTCATCCGAGTCTTTCTCTTGGTAGACTTCACTTCTCCACTAAATTGGAATTCAGGCTGAAGAGGGATTCTGAAATTAATCTTCTTCTCCTTACAGTCAATAACTGCATAATATTGGCTGAGCCAGGTCATGCCTAAGATTACGTCGTACCCTTTGGTGTCTAGTACGAGCATATCTATGGCCAAGGTCTTGTTACAAAGTTCTACTGGACAATCAGTGCAAACTCTAGTAGATATGACTACTCCATTCCCTGTACTAATCTCCCATTTGTGGTCTAAAGATTTAACAGGTATAGAATGCAATGCCACAAAAATCTGAGATATAACAATGGGAAGCACCGGAATCGAAGAGGGCTAAAACAGGTTTGAATGTACCCTGATTTTACCTGTTATCACTTCCTCAGAAGTCTCAGCCTCTTCTTCCGTCAAGTTGTAAGCTTTACCCCTTCCACGCCCTGCAGCAGTCCTAGCTCCTCTTTGGACTGGGCGAATAGCTTGTTGTGGAGGAGGGAGGAGCTCTCTCCTGATCATCGGTCCTTGGTTCCTCTGTCCAAGTGGCCCTGGAAGTGATCTCTGTCCATTTGGTCCCTGTAGTGCTGGCAAAGCTTGGCCGGCTATCCCCATTCTTCTGTGTGGACAGGCTTCTATGGAATGGTCTCGGGAACCACATACCAAGCATAATCCATTTGCCCTACGGCAATTCTGTCGAATGTGACCTGGTTTCTGACAATAGCTACAGAAGGATAATGGTTGGGCCGTCTGGTAAGGAGCTGGTCGGAATGGTTGCCTCATTGTCTGAACCTTTGCTGCTCTGTATGGGCCTCCTCTTCCTATTGGTGGAAATGGCCTCTTCATGGCCTGGTTCCTCATCTGGTTCACTTGCTTCTTCTCTAGCCCACGCTCCACTTCTCGAGCTATGGTGAGAACTTCTGAATAAGTCTTCAGCTGCTGGGGCATTAAGAAGACCTGGATGTCCATCTGCAAGCCCTGCTGAAATCTACTTGCCCGCTTCTCCTCATCAGTTACCATGTATGGAGCAAAGCGGCTAAGTCTGAGAAATTTCGCGCGCATACTCGTCCACGGACCTATTCCATTGCTGAAGTCGGATAAACTGCTCTTCCATGTCCTTCTGAGCAGTGGCAGGGAAGAATCTGCTATAGAAACTCTTGGAGAATGTGTCCCAGGTGACAGGCTTCTCCAATCTTGCCTCCTCAGCTAGCCACCATGTTCTGGCTATATCCTTCAATTGAATCTTAGCAACCTCCACCTGATTCTCCTTTGGAACTCGAGCTGCATTCAACAAGTCTGAGGTATCTGTCAGCCATTGCTCAGCATCCAGGGGTTTCTCTTCACCCGTGAATATGGCTGGTTGCAGCCGTCTGAAGTCTGAAATATTTCCCGGCCTCTGTTCCTTTGGAGCTGCTAACTCTTGTCGAAGGAGTTCCGTCTGTTGTTGTTGATTCTCCATCATTGTCTGAATAACCCTCAGAATATCGACATTCTCTCCCGTGGGTCCATTTGATGCTTGCCCAAAGTTGTTACGACCCGACCTTCTCTCTATACTTAGTTGGTAAAAGATAACTGGAATTTGGAAAAATGGAAGGATTTTAGGATATAAGGGAAGGAATCAAGAAGGAATCAAGAAGGACTAGATAACTTTGTACATTGTAGTTGGCAATAGCAAATTTCATTAATTTGCTGCTTGATTGTACTATAGGTGTGAGAGCCTAGGCTCTGATACCAACCTGTAACGCCCCGATCCCACGGATACGGGAACGTCACTGCGACGTATATACGTAGGTCAGAAAATGCCCCCACGTATATACGCTAAGCATTTAGTACAACAAGGATCAGAGTACACGACAAAGCGTGATATTCATACATATGCCAACTTAAAGTATAAGTACAAGTTATCACAAGATATGATAAAATATTACACATTACATGTATCTTTTATCACAACCAAGTCCAAAAGTAAAAGATACAATATGAACACAAAATGCTCACGAGTAGGATGAAGATCCCGTGAGTCAAAGAGAGAGATCTGGCACAAGGACTGGAGCTAGTCTGCCTGCTTACTAAGAAAAGCTTGATCTTCTGTGGACGGTTCCACTTCGATCCAAGCTTCAGAACCTGAACATACAAATCCAAGGGAGTCAGGACCTCCCAACAACGAACAGACTACAGCCAAATGGCTAAGAGACATGAATAAGAAAGATAGAACAACATAATGAATATCAATTAGCAAGAAATGAAAGCATGAAGAGATAAAGTCAGAATACAATGAATCCACAGTTAGAGTCTATTATTATTATTACTTGTCTTACTGTGATATCTAGCTATGTGACCCAGCGTCCCAGGGCACATAGATCCATATCCTAGTAAAGCAAGGTTGTTATTGGAAACCAGCGGGATTATCAACGAACTATGTTTACAGTGGGTCCCGTACATGCCCGGGACAACGGTCCAGGATTGTTCCGTTGCTTGGTGACGGAAACCAGCCGCTAGGCTAACAGGAGGGACTTATGTATGCCCTTTATCATGATGGTACCAGTAATGAGGGAGCAAGCACTCCCCTCGGTCCCCTGGAGGCCCTCAGGTCAGACCGAAAATATAGTTGCATAACATACCTAATACCACTGTAAACATGAACACATATTGATATCCACATGTTTTCCCCCCGACCCAATGTAAGTTGGTCCATTTTATACAAAAGTCAAGTGTATCATACTTGGTGTTAAGAGATAGCATGATAAGTGGTGATATTCATTAATTAACAAGTTATGAAATGAGAATATACAATAACAAGCCATGAAGTAACAAGAGGTAACATCCATCAAGTAACAGGTCATGAAGTACCATCCATGAAGCATAAACAAGAATAATATATCCCACATGTATCAAGGGTATGATCCAAATTCAGAAAAGAAATCAACTATAATAAACAGCCTAAATTAGTCGACTAGGTGGAATGGTTAGTCGACTAATAGTGGTCTCTAGTCGACTAACAGTCTGGACTAGTCGACTAAAACTGGGTTCCAGAGAGTTGGAATTCTGTTTCAGGAAAAGTTAGTCGACTAGGTGGAAAGAGTAGTCGACTAACGGTGAACTCAAGTCGACTAACAGATACGTAAGTCGACTAAATCTGTGATACAGAGAGTCGAGTTTCTGATTCAGGAAAAGTTAGTCGACTAATAATCAAGATAAGTCGACTAAAACTGTGTTTCAGAACAGGGGTCGTTTCAAATAAGGATTTCAAGTCGACTAACTCTTAGGTCAAGTCGACTAATCGTGGTCTGAAAACAGGGTACAGAACAGAATTTGATGATTGAATTTGAAGGCCAAAAGCATGATTTTGAAGGCACAAGTGTACATGAATTGTAAACACAAGTATACTAAAAAGTTTACAAGTCTTGGTGAGTAAAAATACTCACACGAATGGTTAATTGGAGCTATACGCGTTCGAAAGGAGTGTTGCCGACAAACTTGATCCTCGGCGATAATAGACACGATCCCAATCCAAAAGTTGTAGTTGCTTGAGATGGAGATGATGACTTTGTGGTGTTTTGGAGTTGGGGTTGAGGTTGAGATGAAGGAGGGATTTTGGTGAAGGCCAAATCTTTGTTAAAGTGAAGAAAAGAAATGAAAATGTAAAGGAAAAGTTTATATAAGATTTTGATTTTGTGAAGGAGGTGCAATTTATGTAGAAGAGAGGGTTTTTTTTTTTGCAAATAGGAGGGGATGAGGTGTCCCTCTTTTGGCCACTTGGCCGGCCATGAAGAGAGAGAAAGAGGGGCATTAATGGTAGAAGTGTGTGGAGTTTGTTGGAATTTTGGAAAAGG